>LTAE01004367.1:0-27834 GCA_001647135.1 Pontederia paniculata | reverse complement strand
GGGGGGGGGGGGAATTGATGTATTAAAACTTTTTTTGATTTTACTATATTAGGTTAGTTATATCAGCCAAAGCATACACATACAAATATAAACACGTAGAGAAAGAAGAGAGCAGAGAAACAAACAAACAAACAAACACCAAAGTTTGTTGGCGAGGTTTGGCCGAACTCCTGATCTACGTCCCCGCTCCGGTCTTCTCGAACTTGAGATCTCCGTATATCACTGAACTCCTTCTTCAAGAGCGAAGACTCCCTTACAACTTCTTCTTTGTTTTCTAGAGGACAAGGAGACAACCTCTTACAATTTGCTCACGAACTCTCACTCCCTACTATCATGGATTCTTCACTCGAATCATAGAAAGGGAACTAAGGCTTTCTTTCGCTCGAGCTCTCACTAGCTAATTTGCCAAAGTTACTTCCAAGACTCTTGAGATTACAATATACACTCTGCACAACGACCTAATTTGTCACTCAGAAAACTAATCGTTAATGCAAGTACATAACACTTCACCTACCCCTCGGTCGCCCACTACTCTTGCCTCGGTCGACCGCTGCTCTGGTGAAGTCTCCATTTGAACTGTCGTCTGGTGCTTCGGTCGTTCAACGCTCACCCTCGGATTCCCACAATTCAAATGCTGACGCCTTTTTCCCTCAGTCAACTCTTTGGCCGGCCGATCTTGACTTGAGTCCACATCTTCAACCTGACTCTGGTCGTCCGCTCATTCCACACTGAGATCCTCGGACGTCCGCTCCCTCTTCTGTCAGTGATTTGGCCATCAGCTCATTCCCAATGAGATCCTCGAACGTCCGCCAAAGCTTCCTTTGACAATCTTCAGACGCCCGCTCATTTCCACTGAAATCTTCAGACGTCCTTTCATCCTTCTGACATTCTTCGGACGTCCTCTGATAACTCGTCAGATTCCTTGGACGTCCACTCTTCTCCTGTCAGATAACCTGGTCGACCGTTGCTTTGTCTCTTCAGCCCTCGGACGACCTCTGACACCTCATTGATCATCCGCTCATCCTGCGATCGTCAAATCCTCATCTCATCTCAGATCTGACTAACTACTGGACGTCCACTTATCTTCTCACCAAGTACTCCAGACGACCTTTGTCTTCATCTGAAATCTATCGGTCGTCCGCACTCCATCTTCATTCGATTGATCTTCATCCTATCATCAGCTTTGGTCATCCGCTGCTTCAACACATGAGCCTTCGAACGTCCACTCCAGCCTTGACAATCTCTCGGGCGTCCACTATCTTCACCCTGAGACCTTTGGACGTCCATTGCCTTCATCCTCAGATCTTCGGTCGTTCTTTCTTCAACATCGGACGGCCTCTCCTTCCCTTAGCCAAAGAACCCTCTTTGACTAAGTCTCTTCACCGGGGTCCACTTCTTCTTGGACCGTCCGTACTCCATCTTCTTTTCTACAGGTGTGGAACCATCGATCGCCCACTGTTCTTAATCGGGCGACCTCTACTGTTCAGCATTTGTCCTCGGTCGCCCTCTCAATATCTTTGGTCAACCGTTCAATCTTCCGCCAAATCTTCTTCTGACATTCTTCGGACGTCCGCTCATTTCCACTGAGATTCTCAGACGAATTTTTTCCTTTTGACATTGTTCGGATGTCCTCTGACACTCTTCAGATTCCTTGGACGTCCACTGTTCCTTCTGTCAGGTGGATTGATCGATCGTTGCTTTATCTCTTCAGCCGTCGGACGACCTCTGTCTCCTCATTGGTCGTCCGCCAATCCTGCGGTCGACCTATCTTTAGTTCACTTCAGACTTAACAAACTTCTAGACGTCCCCTTGTCTTCACACCAAGACCTCGGACGACCTTTGTCTTCGTCTGATGTCCATCGATCATCCACACTTCATCTTCGGTCGATCGACTTTCCTTCTATCATTCCTTTGGTCGTCTGCTACTTCATCTCATGAGCCTTCGGACGTCCACTCCACCGTCGACAATCTCCTGGTCGTCTATTGTCTTCACTCTGAAACCCTTGTACGACCATTATCTTTATCTTCATTTCTACGGTCGTCCGCTCTTCATCTTCGAGCGATCGGTCCTTCTTTAGTCATATCATCTCTTCGGCTAAGTCTCATCAAAAGGGCTTCCACTTCTCCTTGGACCGCCCGTTCTCCAACCTTTGTACTATTTACGTAAAACCTTCGGTCGCCCACTGTTCTTCACCGGGCGACCTTTCTTGTTCATTCTTGTCTTTGATCGTCCACTCAACACCTTTGGTCGACTGCTTAGTACTCTGCTCCATCTCTTCGATCTTTGTTCTTCACATCGGTCGACCACTTCACATCCTTTGGATGACCGCTGCATACATAGGATTTTTTTCTTTATGTATTCTCTGTGCATAGGTCGTCCGTTCTTCAATATCGGTTGACCTATCTTTCTCTGAAAACAAAAATCATGTCTTTCAAAGATCGTTTCAACAAGTTCATTAGTATTGACTAAGTTCTCCTTACAAATTTGTGATCATCAAAACAATCTCGAGATCCTAGATTCAATAGTATTATGATAATCAAGTTGTCATAAGCTTGATATATAACAGATCCAATAGTTCAAAAGAAAAGTACATTGGGATTAAATATCATATATTTAGGATATAGTAGATAAAAAGAAATTAATAATGACCTATGTGCATATAAGTGATATGTTGATTGATTCTCTCACAAAGAGAATTGTAGCCATGATTTTCATCAAACGTGTGGGCTTGAAGAGACTCAAAAATATTTGAGTTAGTATAAAGTATTCACAGATAGTGAGACTTCAATACATGATCTTTGTTAGATTCTACACGGACAATGGGACCTCGGCAGTCAAATGAGAGATTATTGTAGTGATCGTCGTGATCACCTCCCACATTCGACACTCAATAATACAGTCAACAATTCGTAACTCCAAAACATTATGGCGTTTGGCCCGAAAATGGCACGCGTGACAACTCAAAATGTAGCCGGCAAATAAGCATATGAATATGTCTGATTTAGTGTCTACATTGATGTTGTGAATAGGAGATAGCGTGGATAGCAGGGATGATCATTAATTACGGGCATTAATGACGCGATACGACGTAATGGTGCAGCGGAAGGATAGCAGGGATGATCATTAATCACGGGGACGAACGATGGTGTGTAATTGTCTATAAAATGGAGAAACACCGTTTGGGAGTTCCCAAACCGATCGTTGGAAACTTTCTCCCCCTCTATTCAATATCAAGGTTCAACTGACATATCAGCTAAAATTAGTTACCTATTAGTTAAATTTTTTTTATTTTTGATAAAGAGTATAATTGAATATCCTTAATATTATTTTGATCATATTTTTACGATTAATTGATTGATTTAATCGTTAATGATTTAAATTCAATTAAGAAAGCTAATATTTTGAACTTCTATGAACGGACGTGACTTTAATAATCACTATACAAAAAACAAAGATTTTCTATTTTCCATTGGTTTTCACGTAAGTCTCTATTGATAATGCATTGAATCTAAACTCATTTGTAAGCTCATCTATTCCTTAATTTTGTAACACGCCATGCTTCGTAGTTGAAGCCGCCCTCACATGGGAGAGGTCTTGTTGCTTGGAAAGTGAGCTTGAGGGAGGGGGATCCAAGGGAATCCCCTTACTGGGGATTTGGGGGTGGAGCCCCTCCTTGAATTTTTTTAGGTTTATTTTATTTTTTAGTCAAAATTCTATTTTTTTATGATAG
Source organism: Pontederia paniculata (assembly GCA_001647135.1). Taxonomy (NCBI): domain Eukaryota; kingdom Viridiplantae; phylum Streptophyta; class Magnoliopsida; order Commelinales; family Pontederiaceae; genus Pontederia; species Pontederia paniculata. The sequence goes on along the minus strand of LTAE01004367.1, from coordinate 24,103 downwards.
ATATCTTATTTCCTTAGAATTATTGGAGACAATTTGAGTTATTGTTATCCTCTTTTTAAAACTCTCATCAATAATATTTTTGTTGCCACTTGAGTACATAGCCGAATTAAGAGTGAATCTCGTAAATCTCATGTCTTCTTCTCCATGCAATATTCTCTCTATCTCGTATGTTATCTCTAATAGGTCTCGACTCTCATGTAAAAGAAAATTAGTTTATGAACTACTTTTAAGTTTGTTTTTCATTGTTATTGAATTATGAAAAAAACGCATTTTTGGCAACCAAGTTGGTTGCCACATATGGTTAGGGAGTCACAGAAGTTAGTAACCTGAATTCAATGCCTAGAGTCGTTAAGCTGGCCAGGATTTACCTTCGTCGCACTCATCTAAACGCCGAATTAGTCGGATGTTATAGCCTTGGAGACCGATGTGATTCTATCCTTGAACCAAAAAATGAGGCATTTTGGCTTTGTAAATAGAAAAATGAAACAACTTGAAAGTCATAAACCATTTAGATCTTGACTTTTATAGTTTAGTTAGAAGTTGACTTCTATATGCTTTAATTAATTTACTTATTTATCATGAAGTATTCAATTTTTCTGGGATATTTTTTTTTCAAATAAAGTAATCTAATAAATTTCATATTTTTATTAATTTGTATTTATAATATTTTATATGTTATAGTATCATCATTTGTAACTTATTCACTTTCTATTAATATGTAATTATGAAAAAAATATTATAACTTATATATAATAAATTGTGTAAAAACATATTAACAAAAAATGTATAAGTTACAAATGATGATACTATAACAGATAAAATAAAAATATTATTATTATGTTAACATTTATTATTGAAAATAGGAAATAATGTAGGAGGTGAAGATATGGAAATATAAAAAAGGAAAGAGATGAAAATAAAAGAAAGAAAAGATAGCAATGATTTGATTTAAAATAATTGACATAATAATAATAGTATCCATCATCACATTTATTCGGGTAAGCATTAGTTTTTTGAAACCTAATAAATAATTTCAAAAAATGGGTAAACTCTAAATTTGAAAGAAATTCATGGTGAAATGAAGATATTTTTTTAAAAGGGAAAATGAAACAATAGGTAAGAATAAAAATGAAAAGAATAAATATATGAAGGAATTAACAAGAAAAATAAATGAAAGTAAAAAAGAAAGGAGGTGAAATCAGAATAAGAAGAAAATTAAGAGTGAGTTAAAATAAGTTAAATTAATATAACACCGTTGTATTATATAATTAAAAACTAGTAACAATAATCATCGATTTATTATTATTATTTTAAATATATATTAACTTTTAAACACACAATAGATAATATTTTATATTAATATCTAATATTAATAAGTTATTATTGTTTTGTATATATTACACAATATTAGTTATGCTACATATTTTTTATTTTTATGTATAATATTATTCAGTAAAAAATTGATTACCATACCTATTAAATCGTGACTCAATTGTCCTTATCTACGTTCAAGTATATAATTTTGACTTACTACTTTTTATGTAAAATCAATTGATAATTTTAATTATATATATATATATTCACATTAATCTAATTAAATTTGATTAATTCATATTAGCAAAGTTAAAATAAATATCAAATTAGTCAGATAATTTTGAATAATAGTGAAATCAGCAAAAAAAACAAAGAAAAAAAAGAAAAAAGCTCAACCCGCCATTTGCATTAAAAATTTAGAATCTTTAAATCATTTTATTGATTATTATTAAAGCAGTCATTTGATATGCTTCTTCTCACCTTCCAAACGAAGAGAGGGGATCCAATGCCGTTGCTATCCACTTCCATTCCTCCCTTCTCAATTCCCTCCTACGTAGCTCCAACTCCGACCACCGCCGCCGAGAAGCCTCAGAACACCAACCTCTCCCTCCTGCGCCTCTGCACCCACCTCCGAGAAGCTGCCCAGGTCCACGCTCTCATGATCAAGACCGCCCAGGCCGCCGACCCCTACTCCGCCGGCCGCCTCGCTGAGTTCTACGCCCTCTCCGACGGCGGCAGCCTCGACTGCGCCGAGAGACTCCTCGCCTCGCTGCCGGATCCGCCCTCCTTCGTGTACAACACCCTCGTGAGAGCCCACTCCGACAAGAGGCAGAACCCCCTCCGGTCCCTCGAACTCTGCCGCCGGATGCTCCTCGCCTCCGTCGAGCCCGACCATTTCACCTTCACCTTCGCGCTGAAGGCGTGCACGCAGCTGCGGGCGCTCGACGTCGGCACGCAGCTCCACGCGCACATCGCCAAGCGTGGGCTGGAGGGCAACGCCCACATCCGGAACAAGCTTATTCACTTGTATGCGATCTGCGGCCGGATCTCTGACGCGCGGAAGGTGTTCGACGTAAGTACGGAGCTGGATGTCGTCGCTTGGAATAGCATGTTGGAAGGGTATGCAGATAGCAAGGATGGCGTGAATCTTCATGAACTATTCGAGAGAATGCCTGATCGTGATGTTGTTTCCTGGAATACGGTAATGGCCTACCACATTGAAATGGGAGAATTCGAGGAGGCAATTGCCACGTTTAGGTCAATGCAAGAAAGTAAAGAATGCCGGCCAAACAGGGTGAGTTTAGTGAGTCTTCTTTCTGCAATAGCCCAGATGGGTGCATTGGCACAAGGGAATTGGGCGCATGTTTATATCAACAAGCATGACATAGAACTGGACGATAACCTTAGCTCGGCTCTGATAAACATGTATTCAAAATGTGGTAGCATTGAAGGTGCAGCCTATGTGTTCGAAAAAACGAGGCAAAGGAACGTGGATACCTGGAATGCCATGATAGCCGGGTTTACAGCTAATGGTCATAGCTTAAAGGCAGTAGAGCTTTTCTCTGAGATGGAAGCTTCAGGTGTCGCGCCAAACAAGATCACCTTTGCTTGCACGTTGAATGCCTGTAGTCATGGTGGGTTGGTCGATGAAGGTGTGATATATTTTGAGAAGATGAGCAATGTCTATGGTATCTCCCCTGATATTGGTCATTATGGATGCATGGTGGATCTCTTTAGCCGTGCGGGATTGTTTCAGAAGGCCGAGGAGATGATCCAACAAATGCCCATGGAACCTGATAAAGTTATGTGGAAAGCCATCATAGGTGCTTGTAGAATCCACAAGAACTTCGTCCTTGGCGAGAAGGCAGGACTAAGACTTATCCAACTGGCTCCTGAAGACAATGCTGGTTATGTACTCTTATCTAACATATATGCTATGAATAATAATTGGAATGGTGTGCACGAAATAAGGAAGTTAATGCAAGACAGGGGAGTGAAGAAGGTGCCTGGATGCAGTTCTGTGGAACTGCATGGAATAGTCCATGAATTCATTGCAGGCGATGCATCTCATGCAAGAAAGAAAGAGATCTACAAGATGCTCAATGAGATGGCGGATAGGTTGAAGGAAGCTGGATATGAACCTGATACCACACAGGTGTTGCTTGACATTGATGAGGAAGAAGTAAAGGAGAGTTCGTTATCTCTTCACAGCGAGAAGCTAGCTGTTGCATTCGGGCTTATCAGCACCAGCCCTGGAACAACCATAAGGGTGGTAAAAAACCTTCGAATTTGTGGGGATTGTCACAGTGCATTGAAACTTCTTAGTCAGATCTATGAGAGGAATATAGTCGTCCGAGACGCGAATCGGTTCCACAACTTCAGGAAAGGAACATGTTCTTGCATGGACTATTGGTAACATATATATATTTCAATTACATTCTTCATCCAGTTAGAAAACCTTCCCAGCTAAACTGCTTGTTCTCTTTGTCCATGCATCACTACAAGAAAAGGGAAGAAAGAGGGTATTTCGTAAGCTATGATTTTAAGATCAAGCAAACTGGGATTGGTGCCAAAATTGTAGATTTTTACGGCCTGACCTGGATTTGGTCCCTAAGACCGGATTTTTTTGTGATTACACCTTGTATACTGATCATGACAGAATTTCCAACCAACCAATCAAGGTTGCTGACAAACTACGGATTTGCGTGCTAATGACACATGTTATAGCATATATGATTGTTTGCCCTCGTGGTTTGAGCCATAATATTTATTCTCTTCATGTCATGTTGCAAGGACTTTCAATTATGCTCATGTGCAATGATTTCCGTTCTCAACAAAAAAAAAAGACATTTAGTGACCAAAAGTATATGGTTGCGAGAAATGTACCTTTAAGTGACCAAGTATCCCTCGGTAATAAATGTAAATTTATTGGTTGTATACCTTTTTTTGCCAAGATAAATTATTTTGAATTTTTTTTCTTCTGCCGTGTATGTCTTTTGACTTAAAACTTGTGATTTCTCTCTTTTTCTGTTCACTGATTCCAAATGATGTAAATTAATCTTAACACTAAGAAAGATTATTCACTTAAAAGAAAAATAAAATAAAATTAGATTTTTATTTATCCAAGCATATACTCTAATACAATCAAGGGTTTATATAGAGTTCTGATTACTTTATTTAATAACAGCATAAAAAGTTAATAATGGACTATATTAAAGACTTATAACTAAAAATCACATACTAAAAGCCCCATAACTCGAACTTGGAACTTCGTGGTCGCTATGCTTCAACATGGATTTCCGCTGTTTCATCTATATGTTCGTGGCAAAGCAACAGATCACCCTTGATATGTGTGGGGCATGCTTTGGACCCCGTTTGGCTCCAAATTTATTCTTTATGGAATAAGTTTTTATAATCCATAAGATAATCTAACAAGGCTTAATTCAAATGGATCAACTTATTTTAAAGTGTTGAAAAAATAGATTGCTCTCACATCTTCGTCTTAACATTAAATGCAGCGAGTCTCATCAAATTCATATACTCGGTATTTAATTAAAAAAATAAAAAATAAGACTTTAATTCAGATCTTATTTTCAACCAATCAGACTTTAGTGTTTTTTTTCTTTTTATTTTGCTTGCTTATATCCTCTGTCAAAAAACTTTGTTCCTTTAGTAACTCAACCATCGGATTGAAAACCATAAGCGTGAGTTCATTTCATGTTTAATTTCTAGATCCTTCTAAAAATATATAGATTATAACACATTGCTATCCTTGATTTTTAGCACCTTGAGTATTGTCATCAAATGATGTGATTGCCATGGTGTAGAGAAGCTGTGGAATTTTTTGAAAGATGATAGAAGTGATTTGAAGCTGGAGATTCTATCTCGCAAGACTTCAATTGATAAATTATGTGAAGTACAAGGATGGGACATAAATCAAGCGATGGCTCGTGACTTACCTATCTTAAACTTTTTAGACTTTGACTTGTTTGATATATATGTAAGTAAAACTTAAAATTAAACTTTTTTTTATTTAAAAAAGCTTGCGCGGCACTTATTTTTTATATTATAAATATAATTTAAAATATATAAATATTTAATTAATAAATATGGCCTAGTAAATTAAAAAGATAGGCCAACCTTCTTAAATTAAACAAACAAACTACTAGCTTGTTTTTTTGAAAAAAATAAAGGTGTTTCCTACTTACATGCTCCCTCCGATTTTAATCGTAGAATATTTAATCTATGGTGACTTGATTTAGGAGAAAGAAAAAAAGTAGGAGGGAAAAAATTCAATATCCGCCGTAGATTTAACATCCTACTCCCTACTTAACTAAGGAGCACTTACATTGAACCCTTTGGGTGTGTTTGGTCGGGGTATAAACTAAGGGATAAACCTCTATCCCTTAGTTTATATCCAAACAACTCAAGTTATACACAGATTCTGCATAGGGTAGTTTTGCCATTAAAAAAAATATATACCCAACTTGGGTATAAATGTACCAAAAGTTATACTTGCTAAATAGTAGGCATTAGATTATACCCAAGTTGGGTATAAGTGTTAACAAATAAATATTAAATAAAAAATTAGTGAATCTAATATTTAATAAAAAAATATTTGAATGAATCAAATATATAAAATAAATATTTAATAAAAATAATTAACAAGTTAAATATTTAAATAAATCCAAACTCTATTATATAAAAAGATTTAACAAAAATCATATAAAATGTGTAATATTGTATAAATATAATTAAAACAAAAAAATAGTGCATTTGATTTAAAATTTTAATTCTTAGTATCCAATAAAAATAATAGATTTAATAAACTACATTTATAAATTGTATTATTGAGAAACTAAAAAATATATTACTTATAATTATATGTTTATTAATGATAATTAATTCATCATAAAAGAAATAAAAATATTATTTTAATTTTTCAATATTTTATAAATAAAAATATATAACTTATACTTATCTATTCTCATTCAACCAAACGCATATTGAAATAACTCACAAATTTTTTTACTTTTTAATCAAACACAAATGAGAATAAAAATTAAGTATAATTATACAATGAGTATAATTATACCTATTCCTAGTATAATTATACATATTCCTAGTATAACCAAACACAGCCTTTGTTCATTATTTAACACTATTAGACATGGAAGGCACTTCTACCTTTGAAACTTCTATTTTCTTGAAAAGAACTATGGAACTTATACGATGGCATTTTTTTCCGGGAAGCAGCATTGTCTAGAATTTTGAAATAGTATGATTGTCTGGTCAATTTATATAAAAGCCTACAACAAAAAAAGTACAGTGATTTCGTAACTAAATAGCAATCAAAATTAAAAGCAAACATTCTAACATTTTGTTTGGACACCGCAGTTTGTCACATTTAGTGATTAAGAAATATATAATTTATGCTAACACAAATAGTGGTCATTACAGCAATCTCATTATCAGTGTCCAGCAGCCCAAGCTTCTGTCAGAATACTTCCAGTCACCTTTGGAACTTACAAGATTGCAACTACACGCTTTCAGAAATCACAGGCACGATCTCATTGATTGTCACGTATGATACAGCAACATGATTTCTTTAGTTGTATGACAAAACTGATTGATCCAACATTGTTTTAATGATGTAAATCATAAGTACTAACAGATAAAGTAAGAAACCCAAAATGTTACATTTGCAAAAGACTGATTAATTAGCTAATTGTAATCAGCCCTTTCTTACGAACACGAGTCTTGTAAAAGCAACAGTCAAATCTGTTTCCAAGTTGTGCTCCAAAGGTGGAGCATGAAACCCAGAGGATTTCACATCTTTCACATAATCAAGTCACAAGATTTGGATCATTCAATTAAGTTCCCAACCTTCCAAGTCAACACATAGTACTGCATCAGCTATTTGGAACATTCAACTTATGTACATTCGAGGTCATACTATTGCAAATCAAAGTTAAATGAACACACTGAATTATCAAACAGTAGTTTTAGAATAGAGCTGTAAGAAAAATGGGATTTTTTTAAAGCCATCTTAATTAATAATGCAATTTGAGAGAAGTATACAAGAATGTCAAACACTCGGTAAATGTTATCCACATTTCATTTCAAACAACAAAAAATTCTCATTTCATTTCAAATAATCAAATTTGAAAATGATTCAAAGTAAACACTAGGCAAAGACAGACAAATGATTCATATCATGAACTTCTTGGTATTACAATAAAGCAATCAGAGAACTTTGAAGACCATTATGTGTTATCCACAAGTTTCTTCAGGTAAAGGTTATCTCCTCATTTTGCTTGCGATTCATTTAAATAATTACAATCAATTCAAGCAAAAACACAATGGAGCCCAAGAATGAATGTAAATGTCAAACAAATAAGGTTTCCAATGTAACCTACTTCCTGTCAGTGACAAGATTTTCCTAGATTTGCTACCCAAATCATAAATAATTGATGTCTAATTACTGGTAGCATGTAATCCTATTAAATTACAGGAACTTTAACTATAACAAACAGGATTCCATAAACCAGTGTTCCTAATAACTGATAGGTTAACTTCTCAAAAAAATAACTTATAGGTTAAGAGGATAAATTCGAGATAAAAAATTGCAATCAGAGAACTTTGAAGACCAGAATATGTTATCCACATTAACTTCAGATCAACATATCTCATCATTTCGCATTATCCATTTGATTCACTAGGTATAATGCACAAATAAATAGGCTTCATTTGTTCCTATAAAACAAAAGCAGCTGCTAGCAGGCATAAAATTGTAAGAAGTAAAACCTTATCAAAATAATGTAAGAAAAATGAGAATTGAGTTTAGACAACTAATAGCAGTCCCTAAAAGGCATAAAAAGGGAAGGAAAGCACCAAATCAAATGAACTTTCCTGGCACAAGAAGTAACATAGAACCATGAGCAGCAAACAACTCCATAATCCATATTATAGCACCCCAAAACCTTTGTTCCGTTCTTCCAAGCAAATTAAACTTGCACTTGCAAGGGTCTAATGGTGTAATGAATCAAACAGAAGAACAAACACCAAGTAACCAATTTAGCTTCTAATAAGCTCAACAAATGGTAAAAAAATTAAATTTTTAACCTCAGACCACCTGATCCACACCAAGCTTTTGTTCAGATTATAAAATCATAACAAAGAATTAAAAAGAGGTCCAGAAAAAACCATCAAACACATAATGCTTGACAAGGAAAAGCCAAAAAGAACATGCCTTTACTGACCAAATGCATAAAAAACAACAGAGCCCACATTCAAAAGAACAAAATCAAATAAGAGTTCTAAATTGAACAGAAAAGAAGGAATCAAACGAACTCCAAAAATAAGGAATCAAACGAACTCCAAAAATAAGGAATCGTAAAGGCTCAACACGCGAAGAGAATGAATAAAGCCAGGCAACATGAATCGAAATAAACGGATCATAAAAGCAGGAGTCCGAGAGGAGAGGAAGCCGCCGGGAGCTGGGAATTGGATTTTAGGGTTCCAATTTTTGTTCCATTATATATTTATTTCCTTCGGTAAATGGGCCTTTGGATTGATGAGTCCATCATCTAAGCAGATCGGTATCTGTAGGGTCCATGGGCTCATTCTTTTCCCTTTTAAAATTGTTTTTTAGGTTTTAATTAAATAACTAATTAGACTAGCAATCCATATTCTTTTTTATTAATTAAACTAGTAATAATTAATGAGTCTTATGAAATTAGTTGTTACACTATGATAAAATTTAAAATTTCATTTCATTTCATTATGAATGGTTCAAGAAAAAGTTTTAATTTAGTCATTTGCATTAGGATTTAATCATTTCATAATGTAATAATTTAATGATGCATCTGTACTTTGTCAACAACGCCATAATTTTTTTATAAGGAGAGCTCTTAAATAGATTTTTGGAGATGAAAGGAAAATTTCTAATATTGTAATTCCTAAACTGAACTAAACATAGGGTAATAAGTTTCTCTACTTGACATTTCTAAACATAAAGAAAAATAATTACTTAGGAGAAACATTTTTTTTCTATTATTTTGTGTTTGACATGAAGAAATTTTGATTAAAAAAATAGGCTTTCATATGATTGAAAATTAATCTAAATGTCACTCAACTTTTGCAAAGTTATGAGTTAGATTTCTTAATTATGAGTTATAATATAAAATTGCAATATCTCCTATATCTTTTGAAACTATAACTTAATTGTGTTATTATAGAATTACTTTAATTTTTAACTTAATTGTTTTTCATTAAATTCTTACTTTTTAAAATAAAATAATTAAAACATATTCCTAGTAAAATTGTTAAGCCCCTTAACTTAAAATCTACGAGAATAAGGCGGTGTTTGTTTAACTTGCCATTTAAATAACATTTAAATTAACATATAGAGTGTTGATTAAATAAATACACTATTTAAAGTTAACATTTTGAAATGTTTGAAAGACATGTAAAATTATATACGTTTGAAATTATTTTTAAATATATCTTTTGGTTATTAATTTTAATTATTATATGATATACTTAATTTTTACTATTTAGTTAGTTATTATTATTTTAATAATTCACAAATTCGTTGATTTAGAAACAATATCCACTAACAAATTGTTAATGAAATAAGAATAACATTATTTTATAGTTATATTAATTAATATTAAAATGATCAAAATAAAATAACTTATTTTAATTTAGGATAGATATATATATATATATAATAATTAAATTATTTAAAAAAATATATTTATTTTAGTCATTTTATCTTATTTAATTTAAACATTGTATTTGTCAAACACTTAATAATTAATTCATTAAAATATAAACTTCATTCACTAATTGCTATGCATTAGTTGAATCACTATTCACTATTAATTATCACTTGTAATAAAGAACACTCTCATCTTATCATTTTTTTAATGAAACGTTACTTTTTTTTTATTATATTAGATTAATTTATTGATGATCATATATTTATCGTCATTAATTTATTTTATTGATCATCATGTTTTATTATTAGTTATAGGATCTGAAATGTTATGATAATATGATTGGAATTGCCAAAATTTACCAGAATGCAATTGCTTATATGTCTCTCGAATGAGAATCTTAAATCATCATGAAGCATTGTACTTTGGTCATCCTTTGCCGTAGTGGAATCATTAATGAGACTGATTAATTAGTTAATTAGGTGTGCATAAATTTACATCCATGCATGCACTTAATGATAATTTTTTTAGGTGGTCTTGAAAAATAAGAAAAAAAATTCCACTGGCGAACTCCATTAAGAAACTTATAAAATAAGTATTTAATGACAACCGTTACTACACACCATATTTAATAATACACCATTATCATACATGAATAATTGTACGATTATTACACATTATACATGTATAAGTTACTAGATACACATTTTTAAAAAAAAACACGAGTTCTTAATGATTAATAGTTATTTTTTTACCTGTAAAATATCTAATTTACCCGTACTCAAATATGAATATTATAATATTTAGCGTATTAGTTGGTGAAAGAAAGTAAAAAGAAGGTGCCGTATGTCGGCAGCATATAAATATAACTACTTCGACCAATGAATGCAATTCTTGATAGCCAAAGTTAGTTGATTATCGAATTGAATTATAGAATGGAAGGCATCAAAATTAAATATCAAAGAGTTTTAGATTCCGAATTTTCTAACATATATTTAAATGTATTCAGAGTAGTATAATTTTTTTGGGAAAAAATGTTATTGCCCATTGTTTTGAAAAAAATACAAACTTTACAGTAAAGAACATGGGTCTAAAAAAGACACTCATTTTGATATAAATAAATCTCGTCACATCATGTTCCATTTGTTTTTTTTTTTTCATTAAAACAAAATCCTGAAAAATTTTTTTTAAAAAATAAAATTTGAAAACAGTTTGTTTTATTCTATATATTTGATATATGATTTTAAGATATAAAAAATATATTGTAAATATAAAATAAAGTAATTTTGTGAGAGAAAAATAATTTTCCATTGAAAATAGTTCGCTTTATCAAATTTTAACTTACTTTTTGGTCCCCATCGGCCAACAAATTTTGAGTTACATGATGAATTCATTTTTCGTTAAAATGTTTTTTATGAGAAGGAACTCATTTCTAATTTTCTTTTTTTTTCAAAATCCTATGTGCGTTAAGCTTTAAAGATGTATTTAATCCAAAAGTGAAGTCGCAATGAACTTTTGCAAAATATCTATAGCTCCAATCTAGTCGACCAATCGTATAAATAATTTCTTTTTTCAAAGAGCAATCGAGATTCATTAATAATTAAAATTATTAGTATATAACTAAATCGATATTAATCAAAATAATATTTTTTTATTAAATTAATAATTTTAAAAATTAAACTCGAGAATATAGACTCCCATCAGTTTTACCATTAGTTTGGTGCTCAAATTAGCAAGCCATATTCTAACATTTTAATTATCTAATAAAGCAAAAGGATAAAAGCACCTACTCCAAGCGAGCTCGAGTCCCAATGCCAACTAATAATGACACCTAGAAAAGAGCAAGATGGCTTAATTATTTAATTAAAGTTGTTTAATTATATTCCGGGGCTTTAAGATGAAGGGTCACCTGTGATTTTTCAAATTGAAAATATCCCAAGAATATAACTAGAACGACCTATTTGATATACATCCAGCAAAAGTACTAGCAATTGTGATTATCATGACAGTCAAAATCAAGATCTTACTTAAAAAGAAAATTGAAATGAGATCATTAATAAGTATCCTCTTTCAAAGATCGAGAAGATTAAGATATTGAGTCCATGTTTCAATTGGACTTTCCATGGTTGTCTTGCATCTTTATATTTTCTTTTTCACAATCACTCTCTTTGTTGATGTTTCTTAAGGAATATAAATTGTACGGGTGGAATGATATTGTAAGGAAAAATATTTTAGATTTTTCAAGTTCAAGTGTTCTATTCTATAAATTGACATGGATTACATATCATATCTTGTGACTTCACCATTTATGGCTTATAGAATTTTTATTAGTAACATAATAATTTTGCATTAATTGAGTAACAAGTATTCAAATATAAAAAAGAAACACATTTTATATAACTTTAATTATTTATTTTTATGGTTTTTTGTGGATTTTTTATTTTTTAATTTTTATTTAAAAAGCCTATTTTTTATGTCAAGTCACTTTCAAAGTTCTTTTATTTTTTTTACTTACGAACTAAATTTTAAAAAAAAAGACTATATTATTTTGTATTAAATAAAATGATCATCTATATATTTATATTTTATACTTGAGGCTGTGTTTAATTGGGGTATAAACTAGGGAATAAGGGTTTATTCCTTAGTGTATACCCAAACACCCATATTTATACTTAAATTTTGTGAATGACAATTTTGCCATTAAAAAAAAATGATACCCAATTTGGGTATAAATGTTGCCAAAACTTATACCTGGTAAAAGGCAGATATTATATTATACTAAAGTTTGGTATAAGTGTTAATAAATAAAATATTTAATAAAAAAATTAACAAATTTAATATCTAATAAAAAATAAATTTGAAAAAAAATCAAATATGTATAAAATTAATATTTAATAAAAAATAATTAATTAGTTAAATATTTAAATAAAAAAACTTAAACTCTTTTATATAAAAAATTTAATAAGAACCATATAATATGTGTAATATTATGTAAATATAATGAAAACAAAAAATATTACATTTGATTTTATCCAACAAAAAAATTATATTGTTGAGACAATATAAAAATATATATTTTATTTGTAATTATATGTTTATTTAGTGATATAATTAATTCATCATAAAATAAAAAAAATATTATTTTAGGTTTTTAATGTTTTATAAATAAAACTATACAACTTATATTTATCTATTCTGATATTCAACTAAATAATATATTGGAATAATTTATAAAGTTCTTTATTTTTTAATCAAACATAAATAAAAATAAAAATTTAGTATAACTATATCACGAGTATAATTATATCTATTGTCAATATAATATATTTTGAACCAAAAATAGCCGATATGTTTTACCAAACAGCTTCCTCGTTGACTATCATATCTTTATTCGTTTGTTTTTATATTAACAATGGTGCCCTTATTGATTAGCAAAATCGAGAAAGGAAAGTAAACATTTAAACCTTTCTAACAATGATGTCCTGCCATTTTTGGTTTGAGACCTAATACAACTGAACTAATCAATTTATGCTCATTTGTTTGAATCGTACTATTTGTAGCAATGATCACTGCTAAGCCTTTTAAGTATTTGTAAGTCAAATGAATTATAATTAATTTAATTTGAGCCAAATATTGGTCCTAATTGTTGCATTTGATAATTTATAGTTTAAAAATAGATAAAGAATACACTAAATTAAAAAAATAAGAGGTAATATTTTTTTGGGTAAACTCCATTGATTTTTATGGCTATTAGTACCTGACTAATTCGGTATTCGGACATATGCGATGAAAGTAAATCCTGACCAAATTGACGACTATAAGGTTCGAATCGAGTTATTAGCTCCGATCTTTCAACAAACTCGCTTCACTTGCCAACCAACTTAATTAAGAGATAATAATTTGTTAACGTACTATTTTGATGAAGTTAATAATTCAATAGTACAACTAAAAGATCTCCTTTCTTAAAATCCTTGATTCAAGCCAATGGGCAAGGGATCATCAAAGAGACATATCAAGTTAATAAATATGACTTCTCAATTATTTTTTATTCAACCCTCTTATCTTGTTAAGTTCCAGCTGTTTAAATCAATGCATCTGTTGAGTTTGGTAGAAGTTGAAATCTTGATAAAAATAGGACAATTTTAAATTCAGTATAGGAATCCTTAATTAGCTGTGAAATAGACCAGTCAAAGGAATCAACTGGAAGTTCAACACCTAACTGCTAATAATAAGCTTCTCATTGGCACCATGTACTTGAGGTAGGCACTTAGCAAGTCACTTGCCATACTATATTTTCCTCCACTTCTATATGAACAGACATGATATAACATATCTACATACACTTCAAATACACATATCTCCATTCTCCAGTCATCTACAACTTTACATTTTGATCTAACACACAGTGCATTCCAATTGTGCCAACTGGCACACTTTTGTAGGTCAAAACATTAGTGGTCATCCTGCTTTCTGTTGTATACAAAATTTATATAAAAAGGATCTGTACAGAATATCTAATGAGGTCACAATGTTGTATGGCACAATTGAATAATACAAAGCTGCAGTGAAATAATTGTGACAGTGTGCATAAAGTCGTTATAAAAAAGACTGTAATGGCTGGCAATGTCAGGCTGCTAGCTCAAAGCTTGAGTATGCCAAGTAAAAAGTTAAACAATGTGCAGAACAAGCTGAACAGAATTTAGCATAGTATATATTTTCTTGCAGTATCAGAGTAAAGACACAGGAAGGGATCATTGGAGTATGTCCCTATTGTGCAAAATCTTGCAGCAAGTGGAGAAATGACTACTATCTCAAGCCAAATCTCCTTGGCCTGTTGATCCCCCTCTCTGCTAGGAGATGAAGATATCCTGTCTCTGAAATTTATACTGTTCATGAGAGTTATCAGAATGGCAGCATTGGCAAGCAAAAACTTTGTTTCTTGCTAGGAGAAGAAAACAATAAAGGCTTCCTCGGTAATACCTGCTGGGAAAAGCCTTTTTCATAGATTTTTACAGTGGTAATAAGAGAAAAAAAAAGCTTCCTCAGTGGTCGGCAGGGGGACATAAAAGTGGAAAGGAATCTGGGGGCAGGTATCTTTTCTTTTCTTTGCCACTTTTAGCTGCTTGGTGCTGGTTTTACTTTGCACTGACTCAAGAAAAGAGTGGTTGTGCTCTCTGTGTACTGTCACTCCATGCAGTAGTTGGGGCAGTGCTCTTGTTGAAGTGATCTATTTGAACCCAACTGGGAGTTCTTTTGCCTCCTTGTCTTTTCAACTCTGGTTACAGCTGGGTTTCTGTGCACTTGATCAGTTAAATTCCTTGCTTTGTGGATCTTTGACCTAACAATTGGTACATAAGTGGTTGGCTCTGCTCGTCTCTGATTAAGGTTGGGCATTGCTGTAGATAGATATTATCTAGATTTACTTAGATTTGGTCAGTAACCTTCGTTAAGCATCTCAGGATCCCCTTTCTGTAATTGGTGGGGTTTGGTTTGTTGCAGTGGTCCTAAAGCCTGCATCCATCTCTCTGATCTGTGCAGTTGGGGTAGGGATCTCCATTTTTAATGTAGGTTAGGTGATCATGTTTCCCTGTCAGGATTTACTGATCCCTGAAGTAGGTAACTTTTGAGGTCTTTGAACAGATTCTTATGCATGGATTTGTTGATTACAAGTAAGCTTCTGTTCCCATTTGATATGTGAAAACTGCATCATTTTCCAAAGCACCATTTTCCTATCCTTTGGACGCCTTCTACTCGCCAGTGATTCCAAGTAGGCAGCTGACTGCTAAGATTTGATCTGATCCAGTTACTGCTGGAGAAGGCCCTGAAATGGATGCAAGTGATAAGGAGAAGGATAATGATCACATGAGCTACAACATTTCTTCTAACTGGCAGTTCAGCAATCCATCACTTGGACTTGTTTCTAGCACTCCTCCAGTCCCGTCCACTCACCAAGGAGATCGGATAGGCGCGGGAGTATGCCCTTCCAGTTCTATGGTGAGCTCGTTCAGTCATTACCCATGGATTACATCTGCAAACCTTACAGCCTCAAGGTTATCAGAGAGCAGTGTTCCTTCGGACTCGTTATCCGGAGGAAATTTCCTGCAAAGTGGCCTTGGTATCCTGCCTACAAATTTTCCAGCCGACTCGGCATTTGTCGAAAGAGCTGCTCGGTTTTCGTCCTTCCATGATGGAAGCTTAGGTGGCATGATGAATCTTTTCAGCACACCACAGTTCCTGAATCCTTATGGCAATGCTGCAAATGGTTTGGAGAGAGCTGGGGTTCAGAAAAATGAAGCTAGCATGACAGAGGCTCTAAAAAATGAGTCATTGCCCACCAGAGGTAATCCAACAGAGGACCAACAGCAGGTGAACTTGCATCCTTCTGATACCAATAAGTTTAGTGAGCTCGATAGTGCCGGAGATGGTAGACAAGATGCTGCAGGTGATTCCTCCCCTAAAGAACTTGCTGTAAAGAAAAGAAAAAAGACTAATGAGGTAGAGCTTGACACTTCCATTCTTATTCTTGTTGTTTGTTCAGTTTTTCTCACCAACATCTGAATAAATTCTTGGGGTGTAGGATGCATTGTTAAACCAAGTCCAAGGAGCCTCACAGATTCCTATTGAATCGACAATGGAGAATGCGGAAGCTAAGAGTTCATCAGCACCAACTGTTAACTCCAATGGTAAGGATATTAAGGAAGCCCCAGAAGTGCCAAAGATGGACTACATACATATCAGAGCACGGCGTGGTCAGGCAACTAATAGCCACAGTCTTGCAGAAAGGGTAATGTCTCCATCTTCAAGATTTGCCACTTTCTGGTGAAATCTAATGTCTCTTATGTTTATAATATATAATGTTAGAATCTTATATTGTTGAACATGTATTAATATGCATGCAGTTAAGGAGGGAAAAGATCAGTGAGAGAATGAAGTTTCTTCAAGACCTTGTTCCTGGTTGCAGTAAAGTAGGTTGCAATAGTATCTAGAGTTTGTGAATTGTATTCTACATGTATGTATGCTTAATTATTGTTATTCAATTCAATTCAGGTTACGGGAAAGGCCGTTATGCTAGATGAAATCATTAACTATGTTCAATCACTCCAACGACAGGTCGAGGTAATATATGATTCACATTTCAGGTAGTAGGAAAGAACTATTTCTCAGATAAGTGACTTGTTCCCTCTTTTCTTGTGTTCTTATTTCTCAACCTATGCATCAGTTTCTATCAATGAAGCTTGCAACTGTGAGTCCAAATCTGGACATCAACATAGAAGCACTTCTGTCTAAAGATGTAGGTGCAACATGTCTTTCATCTCAAACAATTTTAACTACCTTACTTTGGTGTCTTTCTCCTAAATGATGTTGTTATTGGGTTTTCTGTTGAGTAATCCGAACTCATGCTTCTGAATGCAGCTACTTCAGTCCCGCAGCATCCATCCATCTGGCATGTCTTTCCCTTTAGACATGGTCCATTCTCAACTGAATTTATCTCAACAGAGTTTATCGCAACCAGGCGCAGGCACATCCAACATTCTGAATCCCTCAGATTTACTACTAAGATCAATGAATTCTCAAATGACCTTACTCAATGGATACAAAGAACAAGTACAGCAGGTTTGGCCACTTATATCTCTACAAATTTTTCAGATGAATGATCTATTATAATTCTGCCTTTGCCATTATTACTTCATACACTGCAATTATATCTTGAACTAGCAGCTAAAAGGTTCCTGGTGAATATGATTCTACATTATCTTGAAATAGACTTCTTTATCATTTTATTATTATTATTATCATTTTATTTAGACCTGCAAAGAAGTGTATACTTGATTTCTCTCAAGATCAAGGCCTGAAATGCAGATGGAAACTACTTATAAAAGTTGTATAGATTGGTTCTTCAATCACCTGTCAACTATTATCTGAAAATATGAAAGATAACCTGCACAAGATGATTTTCTTTAAAAATTATTTTCTTTCTTTCTTCTAAAAGATCCTGCAAAGACTGTACTGCATTGTTTCTTTCTTAGAATGACTTCAGTTTTGACTCTCAAATTATCAGCAGATGCCTAATTCCTGGGACGAAGAGATCCGTGTCATGCAAATGGGCTACAACAGCAATCCAACTCTCAATCTATAAGAGTAGCGAAGTTACTCTCAAGATGGATTTCCTATGTGGACAGTCATAACCCCAAACTCTGATTCAATTTGAAATGATATAACCAACAGATCCTCAAAGTTCCAAGAAAACTCGGACCTTCTGCTACTTGTCCTTGCACATCTTGTGCCTTCATACCAGGTTAGTTTATCACAGTGAGAGTTCACCAGAAAAGTTTTGTACAGCAATTTATGGATCATCTTTAAGGCTGCTCCAATTGTTTCGCCGAACAAGAAAACCTTAGCAGTGTTAAAAAGGTGGTTATCTTCTTTCAGAATCATAGTGCACAAAGGTACAAGCCTGAATTCTCAGCCTTTCGCGCCAAGCAGAAGAACAATGGAAATCAATTATTCAAGTAATGTATAGAGAAGATCTGCCTCAAAGTTTACATAAACTTGGTGCCCTTCTTTTTCTGTACAAGCTATTGTAAAACATGCATTATTCAGAAAATAAATCATGCCACTTTCTTTTATGAGAAGAAAAAAAAAGCATTTAATATGAATACATCATCTATCACATGTCTGTTTTTTTTCTTTCCTTAAAACAGTTGGCAGAGAAAAAGCCTTAACAATCACTTTCCACATCTGGGAGAGTTTGTGGAGTCAAGGATGATGCATGGCTTTCTCTGATTACTGCATGATCATACTGCTAATGAATTCTCAATCTACTACTGCTTCCAGATTCACATAAACAAAATCTATTACAATGTGTCAAACTTTCTTCTTTTATGTTACAAGAATATACAAGATCTAGTGCAACAAACTAAGCAGAAAATCCTAGAAATGGAACACTTTTCGAAGAGTTAACTTGTTCCATGCATCTGATGTTAGCAGTCCAAACAAATTTTGAGTAGAAAGTGGAGCACTTCTAACGTTCCAACATTTTCTTGATACTACTTTGGCAATCCGCATGGTTTGTCAGAAGCCATGCACTGTACACAAAGCGTTATGGTTCATGAAACCATTCTTGCGGAGAACTGCGGCATCTTGTCCATAAACCTCAGTATGCTCTCGGCCACCTGCTTGGTGTCGTTGTTCCCCTTGTGGAACGCAGTGATGACAGCTGATGGCAGCATCCTGTCGTTAAAGATCTCACTCCTCCACCTCTCCTCGCCCTTCGTCAGGAACCTCTCGATCACCCAGAACAGCTTCTGCCACACGTCCTCCTCCCGGTGCTCCCGCAGGACCCTCAGCAATCTGTTCACCCCGTTAGCCTGGCACAGCGCCCGCACGCTCTGTTCGACGTCCACATCCTCGTCCAACAGCGTGCCGAGGGTCGACAGCGCGGCCTCCACCACCCTGGGGCTCTCGCTCTCCAGGCAACCGAGCAGCCCCTCTGTCGCTCCTGACTCCAGCAGACAGAAAGTTTTGGACGAGCAGAGGCCCTTGTGCACCGGGCACAGCTGCACTCCCCGTCCCTTCTTTCCTTCCTTCTGAGACGTTAAGCTTTTGAGCAAGGAATTCCTGCTCTTGGTGCTCCTCAGCTCAGGTGGCTTGGACAGGATAACAGTCTTGGAGGAGAGGTTCCGGAGCCCAACTGCAGCCAACCTCTGGACCTCGTCACTCCCTGTCCTCCTCACTAATAGTGCTGTTAGTGTTGCTGCAAGATCTCTTTCAATGGCCATCTGGAGGATCTCATGGTCATAGAGTGTGGTTGTGAACCTTACAAGAATGCCCACCAAACCTTCCAGGTACTGCCTGGCATGTCTTGTTCCTCTGGCTTGACCTCTCAGTATGTCATGTATCCGGCTCAGGATGACATGCACTGTGCCCTGACGGAGGAGTGCCAAATTGAGTGTAAGGTTCTGGTGAGGGAGCATCGCAAGAAGATTCAGAAATATGGCATGTTTCTTTGTGATTTCCTCAGTATCACGGTCCATGATCAGGCCCTGGGGTTGACCTTTAGTCTTGCAAATGCCTTCTGCTATGGTGTGGCCTACGTGAGGTGAGAGCACTATCAGCAGCCTTGCAGCCACAATGTTGAGTTCTTCCAGGGGGGAGTTGAGGAATTCAACGACTGTGGGGCAAGCCTTAGTCTCTTTGATGACTGACACGACTGTTGCCAGGGTTTTAGGAATTTTGGTCTGGGAGAGCAGCATTTTGATGAGGCTCATGTTGAGCACATTTGAGGAGGATGGCTTGAGAATGTGGGCAGTGTTGTAGATGAAGTAGTGTGAGGTGATGGCATGACCATGCTTGTTCACTTGGATGCTCTCTAGATCAATTTTGGACTCCATTATGTTGGCAAGGATTGCAGCAGCCTCTTCCTTCGCATTCGTCAGGTCGTTGTATATCCTATTTATGAATACCTCTTCTACCAGGATCGGCACAATGCCGGCGTCTATGAGTATCTTATTGTTGGGCTGGTGAGATGATAGTTGGATTAGAATCTTGAATGCTGCCTTTCTAACATTTTCATTTTCACTGCTGATCATTCTTATCAGGGGCTCTGAGGCTCTTTGTGCAACATAAACTTTCATGTCATCTTCTAGGAATAGCTCGCCGAGGTAGTTTATCATCTCCATCTGCTCCTCTTCAGAGCCTGCAATGGCAAATTTTATGCATGTGAATGGTTACATTGTAGATAGCATAATATTAGCAACTAATATTTGGCAGTTTGTGTATGTTTGTTGCTGTGAAGAGTAACTGAGGTATAAAGTCTTACCAGCTACGAGATAATCCAAAAGAGGTTCAAAGAAACCACTATCTGCCATGAACCTGATGTTCTTCGAGTATTTCTCTAAGTTTTTTAAAGTTTTAACTGCTTTATCAGCAGCAAAGGAATCAGCTGACTCATTGTACTTCATTGTTACAAGCATTAAGATGCATCCAGCAGTAGAACCAATAAGCTCCAATAGGGTTTCAGATTGTGAAAGCTCAAATAGGAATGAAACAGATGCATGTCTCTCCAAGGAATTATTGCTTGACAGCATCTTCACTGTTCTTTTCAGTGCCTTTGTCTTTGAGATGATAACCTGCAAAATTATTTTTAGACGATAATTAAATCCTTCAATGACTCATTTGACATAATTCATGGAAAAAATTCTACAATAGAAAAATGTGATACATAGAGCAGAATTGAAGTTTGGACAAAAGATTATGACCTTTCCCTCTTCATCCTGCACAAGCAAGCTTAGAAGGTCGAGTGCTTCGCACCGAATTGTGATGTCTAGATGTTCAATGAGACGCGGAAGTAGTTTTGTAATTCCAACCTTATGCATCTGGTCCTTGTTGGAAGATTTTCTCTTGGCCAAGAGACTTAGGTCTCTTATTGCATCCAGTACCATAGCTTCTGATGCTGCTAACGATAAAGCAGTGCGCGCAACCCTGATCCTGGTGGCTTCATTTCTGTCTTTCCATTCTGTTATTGTTTTCCTCAATGATATGTTGCTAGTTAAAACATTGCTTTGCAATTTGATACCTGTTTGCGGACAAATTAAAGTTTCTGAACTATCCTTAAAAGTATCAAACCACTCATTTATAGCTTTTCTTTCATAGGTAACACCACTTTCTATTGTGACTGGATCCTCCATAATTTTCTTTGTAATTGGGCAAAGGAAGGTCTCATAGAGGGGTTCAACATATTCTGCTATTTGAGATAAAGAGTTGAATGATTGGCTTTCACGTTGTTGTGCACCATAGTACATGTCTTTCAGAAAATATGTTAGGCGTGGCATATCCGTACTGAATGAATTGTGTCTCTGGTTCTCCTCATCAGAATTTGTAACTGAAGTTGGCTCTTCTCTCCTTATTGTCTGTGTCTCAAATGGAATGTCCAGTTTGTACTCCTCCATATATTGTTGGCTCTCACTTAGGTGAAGACGAGCATGTTTCATCTCTTTTGACAGTGATCCGATTGCAATTTCAGCATATCTATTGTTTTCAAAGACGCCTGCTGGAATGCTGCTAAGATCCTTGCCAATGCCATTGATAACTTCCTCAAGCTGTTCAAGGATGGCTTTAGGCTCGTCCTTTGTAGTTGACTGGAATCCTTTGCTGCATTTTGCAATAAGGTCCTTCGCGACATCCAATTTTGTTGTGATGGACTTCAGAAGTTGTACTACACTTGGTTCAGAAGTTTCTGCCTGTTGTAACTCCATAATGGCAGCAGATGTTCTATGAAGATAGCTTCCTAACTCGATGAAATTTTCTCTTCTAGTACTGGCAGCAGCTATTGATGAGATAATATCTGAGATATATTCTAGTAAGGATTTTGTCAGGACATTCTTGTACTGCTTGGCCTCTGTCAGCTATATTAAGAGCATAAAGAAAGTATAAGTTTCAGTTCATTAAAGGATATCATGCTACCATAAAAAGTTCTTAGATGAGAATATTATGAAAAAGACAGAGGAGAACAACTCTGTATTTATACAGTGATGTTAGAAGGATTCTCAGATTCAGGTATTCAACATGTTCTCCATTATAAGAATGCTATCAGACAAATCCCATTATGCAAACTTTGCTGATCATTTCCATGAAAATTGCTTGTTTGCGAAGGTCACAATTTGATCAGTTAAAATCCATCAAATAGACAAAGAATAGTTTCTGAAAGGAAAAACAACAAAGGCACAATTCTCATAAAAGAACTCGAGAATACTTACAGACATCCAACTCTTGATCTCTTTCCTCCCTGATGCTGGATATCAGGCTTCTCTCCTTGTTCCCGAATCCTGATATCTTCAGAAGAGTGCTTTACAAGGAAATTCCCTGCTGAATTGTTCAGAAAAAACATTAAGTTGCCTTACAAGGAAGTTGACAGTTCTTCTTTTAGTTAGAAATTGCAACTTGCAAATCTGATTGCTACTCCAAGGAGGGAGCATTCAATTAATATTATCTGTAATTGTGAATGCATTAATGTGCGGTCACGTCAGTGTTGCTGTATGGTTTCACAGTAATCCAATTGCCTGCCTTGATATGTTTTTTGTTAGTTATTTGTTTGACTCGGTGAAAAGTGAGACCTCTTCCAACAATTTCATATTTACCTTGAAAGATCTCGAATTCGAATTTATGCAAAAGTTTTGTTGAATTTATGAGTTTTTTTTCACTATAATTTTTATTGAATTCGAATTTATGTCTTTTTCGCTCGGTAGCTAAAGAGTTTTGACTTTAAAAAAAGGGTCCGGCGTTGTACGATTGGAATAGTGAGGAGCTCTTTCAACCTCTGACCAAGTCAACTCTAAGTTTTTTGTTTTAAGATTTATATTATATTATTCTTTTCTTCGTCATGGTGTGGGAAAAATTCTAAATCTACTCCACCTGAATGTGGAGTATAAGCAAAAATAATAAAAAAATTGATCGACATAAATTTTAGATGCTTTTGAGTTTCCAAACAACTTTAGGATGAATTTTATCAAAAAGAAGAAGATTTTGATTTGAGCCCTATGCAATCAAAGTTATACAAATATATATTATTTGAATTATTTGTGTCATATATTATTCAATTAAAATATAAACTATGTATTTTATAATCGAGAATATATATATACGTATATAATGTGCATATACGTATTTATAAAATTATAAAAACTGATGATACTATAATATATAATATAACTACCCAGATTTTATCCCCAATTATCTTCAAACCTAAATCAGATTTTATCCCCTCATAAATTAAATCTCTTCATATTTATTTCCTCCAAATATATTTTCATAATTAGGAGATCAAAGATTTTATCTCCTCAGATTTTTATCTCTCAGAAATTTAATCTCCTCATATTTTATCTTCCAAGAAAGCTAATCCCATCAAATTTTATTTCCTCAAAAGATATTTTCTTAGCTAAGAAGAAGAAAATTTAAATTTAAATTTGAAATTTAATTAAATCTGAAATAAATTCAGATTGTCCAACAAACTTGGACTCTAGAGTTATAAATATCATCTCCCAACAAATTTCATTCTTTTCCCCTAGCCG
>LTAE01004366.1:33952-53589 GCA_001647135.1 Pontederia paniculata | reverse complement strand
TATATATATATATTCTTAATTCTTTTGTTTATCATATTGTGCAATCAATTGAATATTAAATAATTATCTAACTTGTGATCAATTTTAAGACCACATAATTAAAATGACTTCAAAGAATGAAATGATAATAACAGAACGCCTTAACAACGTTAACTATGATACGTGGAGCATAGCAAAATATGGATAAGAATAAGAAGAAAGTGAAAATCTTTTAGGTCGAAGAGGAAGAAGTCAATGTCGTGCACTACTAGAAGAATTTTAGACCCAACGGGAAGGCGAGTGAACACACTAAGAGGAGTCTAGCCAATTGTCCCACAAGGAACAAACCGGGTCAGAACAAGATCCAGCAGAGAAAAGGCTCCAACAAGCTCGAGTTTGTTGCAGTCGTCGAGTGCAACGCTGTGACGACAAATATTGAGAGGTGGTTGATCGATTTTGGTACGACCCGTCATATTGCAAAGATCAAAGAGGGTTTGATGGACTTCAAGGAGTTGAAGGTTGGAGAACAAAGAATTTTTGTGGGGAACAACACACATCTCGACGTTGAAGGTGTTGAAAAATAAAGATTGAACCTGGTCAACGGATGTCCTCTAATTCTAGATCCTAAAGGTGAGACCTTTCTATATTCCTTGTGTGTTGATCATAATTATTAATGGTCAAGTCAAAGTTATCATCTTGTAGTGTTTCGGGGATCACTTCGAACAAATGGTGAATGTTGATTCTTTCGTATTTCCGACGGGTTACACAAAAAAAGTTATGGATTTGAAAATCATATTCTTACATCTGAATGCAAAACACTTATGACACCGTTTGGTTGTGGAATAAAAGTGAGAATATCTCGTTACTCTTGGAATATAGCTAAACACAAACCGGGACAAGAATATATCAACTTTTTAAATACCACCTCGAAATTCATGAAACCACCTACTTTTTCATACATATTCCACATTTCTTATTCCTCCAAAAACCAAGAATATCTCCTAATCCATTCTTTTTTTCTTTTTTCTTTTTTCTTTTTATATTTTATTATATTTCATTTTTACTTCTAGACACATGCAATTATATCTTTATATTATCTATTATAATGACTAATTAAACATTTTTTATAATAAGACATTTAACTAATTTGTACTATATTATAATATAAATAATTATATTAAATAAAATTATAATTTAATTAATTAATTGATCAAATAATGATTAATTACTATATTAACATAATTAGTAAATAATTAAATTTAATAATATAAATAAAATAAGTAAATTCTCATTTACTAATAAGATATATTATTAATACATTTGATATTATTTTATTAACATAATATATTTGATATAAATTCAAATATAAGAATAAAATTTTTATTCATGTCGATTCAAACGCTAGATAGAATAAGAATAGCGAGAATACACACAAGAATACTTAGTATATATTTCATCTATATTTATTCTCAGATGAACGACACCATAAAAATTAAGAAACTTCTGCCAGAGCATACTGTTGGTAGCTTTTGAGCCTTTGGCCCATTGTTGTATACTACAGGAGAATAGTCGATTTTTAACGGAATTTCAGACAGAATTTTTTATAAAATCGGTGACAAATACGATTTCTGACGTAAATCTTCGTATATCCAGAAATATAAATATGAATTGAAATAGCAAAGAAAACAAATCACTTCGATGTAGCAGAGAAACACTTATGACAGGCTTGCAGAATCATGAAACCAATTCATTCTTTGGTTTCTGGTAAAATGCAGAGCTGATAAAAAAAAATTTGTGCCTCCTTGCAGTAGACTGAATTATGACGTTAGTGCTGACTACTGCAGTTAAGCCATGCAATATGAAGATTCGACAGGATCAGTTTGAACTGGTCCTTTTAGGCGACTTTTCTCAGATAAAAGGAAAGAAGCTTCTCTGCTTGGCTTTATCCAAACATATGCAGGTATTTCATGACAGCAAGGAAACCTAAACTTGGATAAAACTTGGGAGCTGTCATGCATGGCATCTTTAATAAATTCGAATTTTCTTTTGCCTTTCATTTCTTTTCTATTTTCTTCATATAAATTTTCTTTCAGTTCCTCTTTATGCCTTTTCAAGAAAAAAAAAACTACTCATGTCTTCCTCTATCAGAACTTGATGAGCTCTAGTTGATTGCAATTCGAAGTTTTTATATGAAAGTTTTGTATTCATACTATTTTCAGTAAGAAGAAAAGCAACTGAAAAGTGATAAATGCAGGTTAAAAATCAAACTTTTAAGAGCGTGTTTGTTCCTCAGTGTCTCCAAATATGATGAACTATTGAATAGTAATGTTAACAGAAATAAAAAGTAAAAATGATGGTAATGATTGATATAAAATATAGAAAGAAAACAAACGTCAAGGAAACAAAAGTACCGTAGACCTGTTGTATCAGTTCTTCACGTAATCTGAACGGGGACTTGATTACTTTGCTTCTGGACTCAAATGAATTCTCTGAAGTTTCAAAGTTTCTGTTCCCCTTCGTTGAATTCAAACCCTTGTTCTCCACGTTTATCTGAAGCATATATCTGCTTGCTTCTCTTTCTCTCTCCTATATATATGTAAGTGATCTCCTCGTCACTCTGTTAACACAAAACGTCCCTCGATCACTACAGTCTGCAGTCAACAAAAAGAGTCGTCTCAGTGCATTTGTGATCTCTCTGTTCCCGTCTGCAAAACCATCAGCAATGCATCAGCAAGCTGTTCAACAGGCCGGCAAGAGAGGGAGACCGCTGCCGAAGAGAGGGCAGATCAAGGCTAAGATCTTTGGCCACATGGTGAGAGCAGTCATGCCCAAGGCGGTCTCGGGCAGAGGAAAGAAGGCTCAGGAGGAGGAGACAGGGGACCTCATGGCGCCGGGCACTCCAACTCTGAGCGGCTACACATCAGAGACCAACTCGGAGGACTGACGCCTACGAGCTCTGAGTGATCCGGTCAGATGCTGTGAGGCAAGTTCCAGAGCACGACTGGTTCTTTTGTAAGATATGTGCAGCGATGCTTTGCGCTCGAAGCCTCGAAAGAAGGGGAAGAGACGAAGAGCGACCCAATTTTTTTTTTCTTTTTGTGCTGCAAGGTCAGCTTTCTTTTGTACATATGGATTGGATAAGTTTTTTTCGGAATTTGATGTTTAGCATTTTCTTTTTAGTTTTTACTCTAATGATCTATTTGTAATAATTTCATTACAAATATAAGAAACTATTATAGTTGCGTCATGCATCAGGATTATTAGATGAGTCTTTTATTCTCTTTAATTTTATATACACTAAAAAACATGAATTTTCTTAAATCTTATATTTTCCTCCTCCATAGTTTGAAGATTAAAACTATCTTTAACCCATAAAAAGCTATATGTTTGAATTGTGGTACTACGAGGAATAAAGTGAAAGGTGAATGTCAGTTAATTAAATTAAATTTGGATAAAAATATTACAAAAGTCATATAGAATTTGAAGGAATTACTCGCACCTCTCAACTTCATATTTTTTATTCCATTAAATTAGTGAAATAAGGATGGATGAAGATTTTTTAGATAAAATTACTCTCTTAAATGACTCTTTATAGTTCTGTGTTAATTCATTTCGTTTATGACCGAAGAACATTCGACTTCACACAAGAATTTGATGTTCATTTGTTGATCTATCTCTTTCATTTTATTTTATAATTATTCTATAATCTCATCTTTTAAATTTTATTTGTTCATGTTTTTTTCTCATGTTTTTGTTCAAATTTTTTTGCATATGTGATATAATTGTTATCTTATTTTTTCAACTCGTATATTTATTTCTTATCTTTAATCTCTTTTTTTATTTTTAAGAGAATAAAAAGATAAAAAATATTATGAAAGAGAAATATAAAATATATTGGAAGGGAAAAAAAGAAAAATACTAGAAATAGGAGATATAAAGAGAAAAGAGAAAAAAATACAAAAATAAGAGAAAACTTTATGAAAGAGTATAAGTGAAAAGTCAAATAAATATATAACATTGTTATATCTATTATGGGTCATATAATATATATATATATATATATATATATATATATATATATAATAATAATAAAGGGTAAAAAGAACTTTCATTCAAATTAATTTTTCATATTCTATATTTATAAAAAAAATTGTCCAACCAGAATGAGATTTAATTTAACCCATCAACCACCATAATTTTTTATCCAAATAAAAAATTAATAATAATCCACCGTCCACCATACTCCACTCAACCATCAAACCTCGCCCCACCATGAGTTAATTTCCATACAAAGCTTAAGGAGTCGTTTGGCGGATTTTTATTTTTATTAATCAGTAATGTAAATAATCACTAAAATAAATTATCACTTTATAAATTATCGATAATATCATATTATAGTGTTTGATAAGTATTAATATCATAAACTATAATTTATATTATTAAACAGAAGTTTACTAAAATACCCTAAAAAGGTTGAACTTTACTAATATATTATTTTATATAAACTAAAGGGTAATAAAAAAAAGTGAGTTTGAAAAAATATATGGAATTCATATTATTAAATCATTCGTAAAATAATTTTAGAAATTAAGAAGATAATTTTAAACAATATTATTTCTTGATAAAATTTTAAAAAGTTTGATTTAATGGATAATTTTATCAAAATGCATATCACCCTATTGATAATTTGGAAAGATACTTCTCGTGTGTGCTATCTTAATTACAAATGATGTGATAATCTAGATTATCAAAGATGTAACGTCCATGACTTAATACATATAAAACTACTTGTGTTTATGTCATATTATATAGTTAATAAGAATTTATGATAATCGTGTTAAGGTAAAAAAATTTAATCCTAATAGTTGGAGCACTAAAAGTGACAAAAATTTTGTCTAAGACATAGAAATGTGCTTTTCAAAAATATTAAAATTGAGTAAGATTAAATCATGGTAATTGTGCATACATGTTAAAGTATATTAAATGTGATTTTTAATAAATTTTATCAGAAGATATAGTTATGTTAAACGAATGTGTAAAATCGAAAAATCTATTAATTTTGTTCTTTAGCCTATTAGATTTGATTTTTTAAAATTTGTTTTTATAAATATTTTATTTGGATCTAAATAGGGGTAGTTTCTTATTTACATATAATACTTTAAGTAATAAATAAATAAAATTAAAATAAGAAAATGCCAAATATTTTATTTTATTTGTTATATATATGTATACGGAGGGACAAATGGAAGTCTTGAGGCACCTTAATATCTGGTTCTTATAAGCCAAAATTATAAAATTAGAGTGGTTCTAGAATTTCATAAGGATAGATTGTTACCTTTAGCTTCTCAAAAAATTATAAAACTTTATGTTATATCTATCTTCTTTAAGTATACTTTTCATATGCTTTGAAATTAAATCAATCAAAATTATATATCAAGAGTTATGACTAAATGATTAAGACTCACTCATATTATTTTATGAAATAGTTGGTCCAAATTATAAATTTTGAAAAATATAGTATACATAGAACTTGTTCAATATATTTTTATGTCACAAACTGTTAGAAGTATACATTAAGATCCAATTGGAATCACATTAAAATGATAAACAAAATAGAAGCTATGATTTTTATATTGGACATCATATAATTTGTTAGGATGTTGAGATGAAACAAAACTTAGATAAATCTTTAAATTTTTTGAGATAATTCTACAAAGAATAAAACTTTGAATTGATGTGATATCAACCTGGGAGGGTTTATTTTCATCTAAAATTTGAATGTTTTTGATTATCTACATTTAACATCACTTAGTCTGACAATACACAAAAATGGAGTAGAATAGTCTCTTCTTGCTAAATTTTCTATGTGCATTTCAAAATAAGTTAAAGAAAGGATATTTTATATGGATTAAACATCTATAAATATACTTTTTGACAAAATTTATAGTATCTTAATATGTTGTATTTCTTAGTTGTTATGATTTTTTAAATGGCTTCACTTAATCTGTCATGTGCTAAATTGATACAAAATTAATTTTGTGAAGTTTATGAAATGAAACCATTGTTGTGCTTCTATATCTATTACAACTGATTTTGGACGAATTGTATATGAATTCATCAAGTGAATGGATTTATAGTAATACAATCATAAGTTACATGCTCTATAATTGATATGATATGGTGAGGCATTTGCATCTTACATAAGCATGCATTTGCATTGCCTCTATTGAGTTGATATGTTTACTTTTATAGATTGAAATACTTATATGGCTAATATGATAAATTCTCGGAAGGATGATTCAAGGTGTTTGGACCTAACTGACATACGAGCCAAAGTGATACATTGTAATCAATGTGAGCCACCATTTGAATTCATAAGGGTTACCTCTAGAATCCCATAACCACTATCCCGATAAGGTTGATATCATACATCGAAAGGAATAATACCTCTGGCTAATTGGTGATATGATATGTGCATTATGCATGCATGATTGCACAAGTGCATAAAATGCTTTGTGATATGCATGATTATGTAATATGTTAATGGTGATACATTTTTTTTTTTTTGTTTATCTTGTGATACGAATGTATATGTTAATTAATATTGTATATGTTTATATTGTTTTTTTCTCGAATTGAATAAGTGGTAATATATTGAAATGAGTTTTCGACTTACCGAGTTGTAATTGCTTCCAATATTTTTTAAGATCGATAGACTTGTATTGTTGTCGTACTTTGAGATCCTCCATAAGGATTGAAGCACTTTTGGATAAAGTTATAGATATGACTTAGGACTCTTTTTTACATTTTGTGATGATGCATATATCCTCTTGATGTATAATTTTGTATGCAAATATGTAAATGATCGGAAGAATCTTGTATAATGTATAAGTAGAAAATAATGTGTATTTACTTTGAGATCAATATAAACAACTTATGTATTATGATTTCATCCATGATAGTATTCATGTGCAATAATAAATGAAAATATTGTATGCTTTCGTAACTTTGTATTTGATCGATCTTAATAGATCAAGTTTATAGTTCAATCTAAAGTTTGAACTAGGATCGTGACAGAAAAAGTGAATATCACTAATAATATATCGCAAACAAATATGGTGATATAGTGAACCCTAAGAATTTTAAATTAAATTATCAATAGTCTATCTCAATTTTCTCGTACCAAACGACCTCTAAATAAATGGCTTTTTAGTACTGCACAATAGTGCATATCTTAACTCATGAATTAAATGGTCTCCAGTTTGATTCTCACTATAATTTTTTTTCTAATTTATCTTTTATTATAGTAGGCATTAAACCTTCTTTGTATTCCGAATTTGGGTGTATGTTTTATATTTATGTTACTCTTTTTTTTTTATCGAGGGACTTAATGCATTTATTTGTTCTTAGCATGGTTGTAAAATTTGGCCCAGCCCAAGTGGGCCAAAAGACTATTGGGGGTTTGGATTGAGATTATAATTTTAGGAATATGTAACAGAATATACTATAGTAGTTAAATTATTCTTATTATATAAGTATTTGAATTGAAGTAAATACAAAAATAAATATTTAGGAAAATAAGTAATCTTAAAATAATCTTAATTATGTTTACTAATACACGTGTTCTGGAGTAATAAATACAATTTTTATTCACTATATTTATGATAATATATAATTAATTAGTAACAATAATATAGTAATTAATTATTATTTATAATGTGTTAATTAATTGATAATATTATATAATATGGATTTATGTGTGTCATCAATTTTTGGTAATATATATTTACATGTTAATTAAGTAATTATATATATTAGAGTATAATTCAAATAAAAAAATAGAATATACATTTGTATATATTTTTTAATTAGGCGTGCTCCATTAGCTTCTCTAGTGGTAACTTGGATTTTTTAGAATTTTGGAATCTTAATTTTTTTTCTTACACTCCTACGGACAGCTAACATTTTTTCTCTCAATTAATAAGAACATCAATATAACTCATTGAATTAAAAAGTATACAAATGCATGGCCGATTTATTTGAGAATATGATTATGATTTGATGATATATATTTTTAAATCATAAGAGTCAATGTGGTACATAACCAAACCTCAGTTATCAGCTACGTACAGCTGCCTGTACCAGAGATCGATGCATCGTTTAAAAATGCAAAGCACCAAACAACTAAGCATGATGATGCTGTCTGGAAATCACAAGACAAACAGCTCTATTTACTAATGCAAAATGATTATTAAAATTAGTTGTCACAAATATATGAGTCAATTGTTTAGGAACTTAATTTTTTATTATGATTAGTTTATGGTCCCTACTTTGGAGAAGAGCTAAATGTTCTTCTCGGAAATCATTGAATGAATCAAAGATTGTAAAAGAATAAATTAAAAGAAGATGTTAACTATATTAATAAATCAAGTTTAACTTAGTCAACCAACATTAAACAAGCTTTTGCTTACATATGCAATGACGCACTTCCTCCTAATTAAGTTTTTTTCTTATAATTCAAGCAAACTAGGAATGTAAGGTAACATTGGAAATGTATGCTAGCAAGGTTAGAATCAACAATTGGGAAGAACAAATAGTTATGTTATTAATTATGTGACATGTTAAATGGTCAAAAGTTCTTTTGATGAGTTGGGGGTCACATCCAAGATTGGAATCTTATCACTTTATTATGGGTACTATGATTTGTTGATATCGCCAATCATACCATATAAAAATAAACAAATGAAGTATCAATCAAACTGTTAGAGGTAGCAAAAGGGACATAAATAATTATCACATATGCCCCCAAAATGAAGAGACACAACATATATAATGGACGCACACAAAGCTGTCAATCGCCAGGCAAAAAAGTGATTCATCTTTTTTTTCATAGAACGTGGCCTTTTATGAGATTGATTTAGAGGTGCAAGTAAAACATAAAAATAAAAATCTAGATTTTATAAAGTCCTCTTGCATAATTATTTTCTGCATGTTTATTTGAAAAAAAAACACTGATAACAAAGGCAGTAACTAAGCTTTCATCTTCTTTTGCCTTGCATCTCTACTTATTTCTCACCTCTATAAATGTGTTAATTTTAATTTTTCATGGAATGGATCACAAATTCATAGAAACATTTTAGATAACACATTTACAAAAATTGATTGCATCTTAGAATTTAATTTCTTGAATTGAATTAGTTAAAAACAGGGGCTAAAATGAAAATGCTAAAAGAAGAATGGCACATAGTGTCCATTGTACATCAAAATATCATCTTACTTGGTAAATTATTGTCCTCTGTACAACAACTGTTCAGGCCTGCTGGTGATATCAGCAAATAGAACCATTATCTATAGATGATGCCCTTTGTTGTTCTAGTGCGTCTGAGTTAGGACATAACAAGTGACAGGGATAATGACAGAATAAGGAATTAATGCTGTCAATGGATCAAGATTCGACCTTTTCTTACCATCAAGCAATCAACAATGTTCTCTAATGTAATACAATCATGATCTTTATAATCTCTTCTTCTGATTGAGATTTTACAGTCCAATGGCTAACACAAAGCAGCTTTAATGTAGAAAATATAGTGCTCAAGGTTCTGATACACAGAACAAGAAGCTCGGGGAAACTGAGAAGGCTGGGATTTTTATTCAAGTCTGTTAGTGTCATCGACAGATCCATTTACAGATTCAATATCAAAGCCTTCGGCACGTTAGAGGGAAAAGAATGTTACATAAGGTTTGTTGAAATAGCACCTTCATGTTTCAGGAACCAGAAGAATGGTGCCATCGCTGCAAGGATGGACAAAATTCCAAAAGAGACCATATGAGATAAGCATCAGAAGGCAATCATTTCTCTGTCCTCCTCAGGCTTTTCAAACAGATCATATGGCTCGATATAGGACTGAAGGAGACTCTCCACACACTAAGCCCAAACATTCACTTTCCTTGCCCTCCTGTAACTGGATGACTGAAAACCACCAATGCCAGAAAGGTCCAGAGAAGTGTCGAAAACACCTAAATCTAAGACATATATTGTAAGGAAAGACGGAAAATAGAAACCAAGCACTACCCTTTCTTATTTCTTTGAAATTGTTCACCCTCTCACTCACACATATGAATTTGATGTTTGTGACACATGTATAGATTCACACATAATATTTCACCCACAAGGTAGCATTCATATTGTCTCTGTAATTCAGATGAAGCTGGAAGGTGGGAAGGGATATGATTTTGCTGTTGAAGGTGGTGCCTGCGGGGGAGGAAGGGCAGCTGCTCTGGTGGTAGTTGAGAATCCTGATGATGCTGCAGAGGAAAACAGCGGTAATGGAGTAGGGCCATGCATCTGCCATGTCCAGTTGGTAAAAGGTTGCAGTCCCACCTCAGGCCTCTTATTTCTGGCTCTTTCCTACATCATGCAGACAACAAATAAGCACGGTAACAGAATAGAAAGCAATGAATATTGAATGAGAAAATAACAACATAAGTAGATGATTCAGAATACCAATAGATTAGTAGAGCAATTAAGGCTTAACGAAATTAGAGGTTATAAATATTAATAAATATAAACATAGTACACCTTATCCTCTTGAAAAATGGAGCTTTTAACGTAGAAGAATATGGAAAGTTGGTTGTATCACAAATGTGAGATATATCATAGCAAATTTTCATCTTATTAAAGGAGTAGGTCATTCAATAGAAATTCCAAACGTCTTTATTGTTATTCATAATATAAAAGAAATTTTCAACATCAATACGACTATTCATAATGTAAAAGAAATTCCGAACATCTATATGACTATTCATAATGTAAAAGAAACTCCTAACATCTGTACGACTATTCATAATGTGGAAAAACTAACCCCCTTCAAAAGGAAAAGAAAATTATAAATGCCCTCAAATAAGAAAATATAAATGACTAAAAGAATTTTTTATGTCAACTTCTCTTGAGTTAATTCCCGAAGCACAAAATAACAAAAGAAGTCATCTAAGTTCTTGTTTCCTAGAATCTTAAAGGTAATTTGAAGCATAAGAGCAACAGTCACCAATTAGATGCAACAAGAAAAGGAGAAGAAAAAGGAAGTATCATTACCTCAATAGTTGAAGAACCAGTATTATGAGGATCCCAGGTATGAATGCTCTGAGGTTGTATAGCCAAGCGATGTGGCAAAGGCGCATGTTGAAAAGGAGGGTTGTCAAGCTGTGACAGACACAGTACAATATAACAGGAAACTCAGCATCATTAACTTTCATAGAGCAATTTTGCTAAAAAAGTACTGTCAGTATTTGCACATAAATAAATAACAGGTTGTTCTAAGTATTCAACAATGGTAGTAGTGGTGAAGAAAATAAAATAACATAGGTTGGAAATGGATTAAAATCATAGACTAATTCAGAAAATGTCTACAGAGAAAAAACAAATAAATAAAAAATGACAAAAAACTGCATGAACAAAGCATGCATTACTTGGACGAAACAAAAGAATAATTAGATTCTAATAGTGCTGCAACCTATAATCATGAAATCGGAATATAAAAAAGGCATCAAGCAATAGCAAATCACCTACCCTAGATCTTTTGGTGTCAGAATCCCCAAGCTGACCAAACTGGAGTTCCACACCCAAGGAATTTCCATCTCTCTTTGGGCTATGAACAATAGGCTGAGAAATTGACAAGTTCAGATCAACACCATGGCCTGAAGAGACATGCCGAAGCAGAATTAAACACAAGCAGTCAGGGATATACAAATCTTTGTATTTGACTTCTAAAATCCTCATATCTCTTAGATATACAAGAAAAAAAATTGAGGATCATATACCTTCGGCATCAGCCTCAGTAAGTAGATCTCCTTCATAGGAACTAGGGTCGAAGTTGGTGACAGCCTCCCTCCCGTTACACTTTATAGCTGCCTTGTCATAGGCCCTGAAGTGGAATTGCAAAAGAAGAAAGAAAAGAAAAGATTGGTGCTGGAACATAGTAGTTAAGATTAATGTTGCAAATAAGAGAATATTGTCATCAATGACAAAAATCCATGCCCAGTAGGACCTTGCAGCTTCTATTTCGCTGTCGAATAGCCCAAGATATATGTACCTGCACACCCAAGCATCATGTTCTCATCGATAAAGAGTCGGTTTCCACGACCTTGATTATTTGTCAAAGAATAGGACTTTTTACGTATTACAGATGCCCTATAATTTTCTTTAGCCAACAAATTATTCTGATTTAACAATAAAAAGAGTATGGATCTATCGAAACTAAAACAAACTAAGGGACGAAGTTTGAATTACTTACTTTATTAAAAAAATGTAAATCAGAAGACATGAGTTTGAATTACTTACTTCTTTCCTAGGAATTGGCCCATGCGAGCTTCCCATCGGCCACACTTGTGTAGGGTCACTCCTCTATACTTTGAACTACCCCTTGAGAATCCTGTGCTCTGGCGACGAAGTATGTGCAAGAATTCTTCCTTTGACAAATTCCTCATCTGAAAGGTAAGGAAGGTGCAGGTAAATTTTCTATTAAATGAAACCCAGTGGAACCATTAGGCAATCTTCAGCTAATTATTTTACCTGTTTCATGTCTTCTTCGTAGTCGCTAAGATTGAAATTGATGTCAGCATCAATGCCCCGGAATTTTATGGCTGCTCGATCATATGCCCTGCAAACATAAACATTTATCCAGTATCTCTTTTTTTTTTCCAAACCAGTTAAACACACAGTAAATAAAAGGAAGATGATTCCAACCTTGCAGCAGCATGAGCAGTGTCGAAGCCTCCTGTTAATGTGATGGCCATTAAAAACAGATAAAAATCAGATATATTTCGATTCAACATTACGGCAATACAAAAAATAACCATAAATTTCTAAGCAACAAATAATTACCGAGATAGACCTGTTTCCCACAATCCCTGTCCAAACCAAAAAAAATTCTATCAGTTGATATATAATAGTGAAAAAAATTCAAGAACAAAATCCAGAGGAATTAGATGCTGACCAGATGTGCGATTCCCATCGCCCAGTCCTGCGATAGAAAGTAACCCCCCGGTACTGAGAACTCCGAGACCGAGGTCCTCTTCTACTCTTTTTAACCTGTTGTTGCTGCGGCGGTGGCGGTGGCTGCTGTAAAACCCTGACACCAGTAGGCACATCACCGTGGCGAAAGTTAATATCCACCCACTGAGGCCTCGACGCCATAGACGAAGAAGCCCCCAACGCTGTCAGATTTACACCGTCGTCGGCAACTGGGGCGGATGGAAACAGTTGCCTGGTGATGACACCGGATTCTCCCGGCACTCCATCCCCGTCGTCCTCCACCTCATCGTCTAAATCGTTCTCCCCTTCGCCGGAGGCCGGGCTCTTCAGGATGCCAAACTCGAAGACCGTTACAGCAGCGGCAGGGAGGGTGGAGCACGAGTCCTCGTCCCCCGCCGCGTTGCTAGAAGCCTCGGCGTTGAGTACGGACGAGGCGGAGGTGCCGGAGTCCATCTGCCCGCCGGCAGAACCCTCAGGCAGGGGCTTTTCGTCCACGGTCGCCACCGGCAAGCCGGACGACGCCAAGTTCAGATCCAAAGACATCATTTGCTTCAATCGGAAGTTATCAACGCAAACAAAAAAGATCACTCTTTTCGGATCCGATTCGCTTCTTTTCTACCTCTATCAGATCTCAAACGACTCCTGGTACGCGGTATGGGGGAGCTTGCGATTTCGCGATTCCGAGCTATTTCAGAAAGAAGAGCCAGAGCAAGTAAAGGTAGAAGCAGGCCAAGGCCGATTCGTTCTTACGGAACATTTGGATTGCTCAACTCCCGGCGGCAGCGATCAAAACTACGATCTGATACGCCCCAAAGCATCTACAAGAAACAGCTGCGATCCCCCCGGCCAATCAAATCGATCTCTCCAGCCAGAGAGCCCGCGGCCAGAAATCCAAATCCCCGGCTTTCTATGGATCACAAGAGCGACGAAACAGAGAAAGAGGGAGGAACAGAAAATGAGACGCGAAAAGAACACGAAAGAACCCAAAAGGCGGAACCTTTCCGGAGGGATCGCCGGGAGCGAAGACGAAAGACGGCGAAAGAAACCCACCGATACCGGCGGAGTGGACGCCGGCGGCCGGCGAAGGCGTCGGTGGCGGCAGGTGAGAAGGAGATGGGACGTGAAGAGGGCACGGGAATCAAAAGGGCCGTCTTTCCTATAAATATATATAGCAGTTAGAGAGAGAGAGAGGAAATAGAATACGGTGTGCGGCGACCGGCTGACGCCGGTATCCCGGTTTTTTCTTTCCAATTTTGGATTATTTTTATTTGTTATTTTTTTGGTCCGAAACGAAGACAAAAATATCTCGGGGGACTTCGCTTCCGATCAATCGCAGCCGTGCGGGAGGGAACGAACGGCTGGGAGGGCGCGACGCATTGGAGGGCATTATTATAGTGACAAGTTGAGTTGGTGGGAACGAAGGGTTGGGAGTCACACACGTCAAGGGCTTAATTGGGGTTTGGAGTGGTGATTAATTAGTGCAACATGTGTTGTCCTTTTCTATTATATTGGGAAATAGTGTTGACGTGATTCTTAGTAATAAGGCATCTGAGGTTGATTAGTTTAATCATTGTGCATTTTTTATTTAAATCAGCAGGTTTGGGAGTGTTTAATTTTTCCTTCTGTTTCTAGGTAGACGTATGCATCATGTTTAAGAAAAGTGAGCGCTCATGGCGGTTTCTTTATTGCCAAGTGGGGAATTGGTGATATGAATAATGGTAGATGGAGAAGATGATAATATAAACTAGTGCTTGCTAGGGCATTATGAAAGAGCACCTCCTTAATTAGATCACTAGTACTAAGATTATATATAAATATTTTGTAATGGCAAAAGGTATCTTTGGCCTTTTCAACCTGGAATGAGGTGTATATGTGGTGGTTAGCAACAGTTACAGTGAGTGAAATATGCTTTAGCATAATGTTACGAGTTGATGTCTAGATCTCTATGATGACATTGATTGATCCCTCAACAAAAATTATGGTTATGCTTAAGCCCGTACCTTTTTTTCTACTAATTTTCTTTGCTTGTCTCGATCATATTTTTCACTTTCTATGAGGTGGGTGTACACAAATATATGAATTTGGAAGATATTTCGAATTTAATTTTTTAACAATATAACTATGCATATCCTAGTTTTCCTTTTAACTTGAAATAATATTTATTAACTGATGAGGGGTCGTTAGGCACAAAATTAGACCCATATGTGTTTTGATAAACAAGCTCAAGGTGATGAAGGAAATTACTTGCACCATTAAGTGATGGCCTACAAGGTGGAAGAGGTTATCCTGAAAAGAAAAGAAGTCTTTTTTAAGGACAGAAAAGGTTTTATAAGTTGATACGTATCATCTTAATACAGGAGCAACTAGACGCCAAAAATTAAATAATAATAATAAGAAGAAGAAGAAGAAGAATAGGAGTTAATGGTTTTTGCTTGGTTTCTCTAACTCATACCACTTCGGCAACTTGTCCAAGGTTGGGTGTGGCTTTGTGTACATGGACACACACAAAAGATCTTTGTATCATGAATTAAAGATCCACTAACACAAGCAGTTGGGTAACCATTAAATTTCCTGAGCAACTTGAGGTAGGCTTAATCCCCTAAAGCCTAAAGCTATAGACCATAAATAGAGGACAGATATGCGTCTATATTTTTGTTGACAAACATATCCAAATTAATGGAATGACAAGGTGGAGATCCATGACACTAGACTATTAGAGTGCTACACAAATCACAAAATTGATTTGAAATAAAATGTGATCCATTCAATCAGAACAAATAAAATAAGTTAACTCATCGTTTTTTAATAACCTCAAATTCAAATGTAAAATAATTATTCAATTAGTCAAATCTTGAACATCTCACGCCAAACAAATAAAAAAACAAAGAGTTGATCAATCAATCAAAAACTTATGATTGGATTTGTTAATGAATTGAACATATGACTAATATGTTTTCTCAAATTTAAATTAATCAAAATTCAATAAATTTCCCAACAAACAAAATTAACATTGGAAACAAACAAAATCGATTAATGATTCCATCAGCTAAAGCAGATAAAATCTCCACCGTTGCTGTCAACACAAGGCAACAGTAGGAAGGACAGAGATCGGAAACAAGAAAACAAGAGTAAAATATCAGAAGTAGTTATTTAAGATACAATAGAGTTTGCATTATCAAATAGTAGAGAAGTTGATAATTTAGAATTTGAATATAGAAAAAGATTATTTTGATCAAAAAAAATTTCGTTTATATTTGGTCGAACAATTTAACTAACAATGTAACACCCTCGATTCATTCAAGATAATTCGCTTTGAGTTTTTGATCCACACGAATTTAAAATATATTTTGAACGATAAAAAAGATACTACATATAAATTCATGATTATCACCGATGAAACTAATTTTTTGTTCTTATTATCTAATTTTCATTTTGGTTTCTTACAAATAACACCTAAAAATCAATGATTTTACATTTGTCAAAATATCAAAATTAGTCAACCTCTAAAATTTATAATTAAAAAATAATTAATAAAATTACGAGGAAGCGGACAAAGGAACTTGTCCCCACTATGACACCCACCAATAGGCACCCGTCTGTTTCAGGGAAAGCCATTTTTTTCCTTCCCCCTCGCGGTAACAGTCTCTTCCGAAACCTTAATTTATTCCGTCCTCGTATTTAACCTTCGCCCCAGTTCGTTTTTTCCCCGGGACCCTTTTCTTGCCAATTATGGCAAATGGGGATCGCGCGTCCACCGGCTCCAACCGGTCGCCAGCCCCCCGGAGCCCGTGGGCGTTGCCCGTCCCCGTCCTCAATACGGACAAGTTAAAGGACCACTTGCGTGGCGACCAATCGGAAGTCGACACGAGGAGCCAATCGAATATTGTAATGTTAGCTTTCCCGATCTTGGACTCCTAAAGTTGTGGATACGGCTCGTTGTTGCGGTCCCCTCCACAGGAAAACACATAATTTAATGATGCATATAACTATATAAGGTCAATTGAATCACATCCGTGTGATGCTCATACATGAATGCGTTTTTTTTCTCCTTTTTTTTTACTTTTAATACGTTAAGTTTAGCATCTCATTAAAACTTGGTGACCCTGATTAAATTAACTATTTTTTTCATCAAATGAGTGATTACAAAGGAAGTCCAAATTTTGATTAAAAAAAGAAAGTAAAAAAATCTTACATGATCCTTTTCTTTGTTTTATGGACAAATACAGTTCTTTGGTGAACGTGCTTTTCAATAGGAAGTCATATCACAGTGGGCGGCTTGTATTCCAAATACTACATCCTACAGCAGAGAAATCACACATCCAAATCGAACTCCTTTAATAGATTGGGAAATATAACATGTGGACTTCGATCCAAGGAATCTATGAGTAATCACCTAAAGTTCTCCATGGATAACAGCTTTGGATAAAAAAAAAGGAGGATTCTTGCTATCCGGTGCGTTTTTTTTTCTTTTGAGCCGTTGGAATGTAAGAAAAATAAAGTAGGGATGAAGCCTACTTTGTCCGAGGAAATTCAACTAACTATAGAAGTAAATAAATTTATATGAACTCTTTTTGGCTATGATAGTTGACTAAGAAGGGAGATAAGAAACGCATGTATTAACTGGAACGCTCCTCTAGTTGAGCGGTTGGCCATGATGGTGAAGAAAGTAAACTCTAAGGCTGGGTTTGGCAAGTAGAACCGGGGGTTCTCCGAGTTCCAATAAATAGTTTGATTTGATAGATTAGTTCGAGGTGTGTTTGGATGAACTAAAATGTAATGATTACAAATATATTCTAAGGATGTTTGGATAAAAAATGAGAACCGGAAATATAAAATATATTTTAATAAAAATAAAACTTTATTGAATTAAAAAATTATATTAAATAATATAAAATTAATCGAATAAATTAATATTTCATAAAATATTTTTTATATAAATATCATTTAAATTATTTGTAAATAATATAAAAAGTTGTCTCACGGTTACTATTCAAAAAAAAATATTGTTCTAAATATCGATTATTTTTTTTAAAAAGTAATTAATATAAGTTAATCTAACGAATTTATATTTTGATTAATAATATTTTGATAAAACATTTTTTTAAATAAAAAATATACTAATAAATTATTTGTATTTTAAAATAAATATAAGGTAATAAAATATTTTCTCAAAAAATAAATAATATAAAATTATTCTCATGAATAATATAATAAAGTAATTTTTTTTATTTCTAAAACTTCAATTAATCTCACATATAAATTAATAAAATATTACCATAAAAATATAATAGGATAATTAATAATTTTATAATTATATATCAAGTTAATATAAAAAGTATCAACTTTTATAATTATATGATATTCAAAATTTGATTAAGAAAATAAGAATAAATAAAAAAAACGGCCAGCAAAAAAACAGCCAACAAAAAAAAATTATTATGAAATAAAAAGAAAAACGGTCAATAGAAAAAAAACCGGTCAACAAAAAAAAAAATAGCTGCAACAGCAGCATTAAATGCTGCTGTTGCAGCAAGAACCGCCTGATTCCTGCTTTTAGCAGGAACCGGGCGGTGGAACCCCGGTGACGTCAGCCGGGGTTCCACCATTGGGTTCCACGCCCTTTCCACCAAACGTCACATCGTTTGGCAGAATCGGATGGAACCTGGCCAGAACCAACTCATGTTTTGATCAGGTTCCATTGCCAAATCAAGCCTAACAAAATATGACATGAAGGTTAGGGAAAATATAAATGAAACGAAAGGGGAACCTCACTTACCATTTTGGAGCAATAATGCATCCTTAACGTTAGTTGGTTGTCGTGAGACACGACACACCATGGGACAAAGGATAGGAAGAAGGTTGCAATCCGTGGAACCCACAGCTTTTTATGGCTAAGCAAGCACTGGGTGAGTTTTCTTGGTTGTTTTGATTATTGCACAGCAAGTGCTGCCAAATGGACATGTCACGATATAAGCCTGGGCCTTTCAATTCTTGGCAATTAGTTAATAGTTGAGGCATGTTTCTTCATATCACGTCTATTACACAAATAAAATAAAATAGTTTTTATGAATAAAATCTCCAACCACGGAAACCAAATTTTGATCGCCTAAATCAAAATTTAGTCACCAAATTTTTGTCTGATTGTGGTAAATATTTTTAAATGGTGTTTATTCTGACAATAAGAATAGCTTTCCTATGTATAGAAGCATTTAAAATCCATTTTCATCCACATCTTATCTTCAATTAAGCAAATACAGCATAGACGAAGACTAAGACTGCGTTTAGCAGTTGGAGCCAGAGCCGACTTTGGTTCTAGCCAGATTCCCCAAACGATAAGACGTTTTGAGGAACCTGGCCCAGAACCCAAGATAAGAACCCGGGATCACGTGACTCTGGGTTCCCATCTGCGGTTCCTGCTTTTAGCAGGAACCAACCGCAGGTTCCTGCGCGTGCACGGCTGCAACAACGGCAATTTATTTTAACTTTTTATTTTACTCACTGTTATTTTTTTGCTTTTTTCTGTTTTAACTTTTTAACTTTAAGTAATAATTTTCAGTTAATACTAATTTAATAATATAACTATAATTTTATTACTTAATAATATACTAACTTTACATAACAATATATT
>LTAE01004366.1:0-32727 GCA_001647135.1 Pontederia paniculata | reverse complement strand
ATTATTTTACGAATATGTGTAATATTAAATTATTTTATTTTTAAATAATAATAAATTATTATAACATTTTATGAAAATTTATTTTTATCTTTTGAAAAAAAATATAAAATTATTTTTTCTTCTCATTTAATCAAATAAAATATTTTATAGTTCTAGAATTTCATCCAAACACCCAATCGAATTAAAACATCTAATCAACTTTTTAATTCTTCATCATTACACTTTTTCATCCAAACACTACATCAAAATTTATCTGTCTAATCGATTAGTTCTCGGAAACTACAAGTAACTTAAGTTCTTGCATCCAAACGACACCCTAAAATTAATTTATCACTTCAAAGAATTCGGAGAACCTCCCGATTCCTATCCAAACGCAGTCTAGAGGACAAACAATGAAGCCTAACACTGACTTGGTACGAGATATTTCGCTGCACGAATTAATGCAAAGTTAAATGATAAGACCGAGACAGTAAGTGGGACCTTAGAGTTAATGTCATACGCAACATCATTGCCCTAATCCATGTTGTCCCAGATTGGAGAGCAGTATCAAGCAACAAATTATGTCAATTAATTTTATCAGAGCGGGCGCTAACTATCACTATTCATACTCAAAATGAGACATTGTAGCAGCATATCTAGAGCAAATCTTAGTGATAAATTCATTAGTCATGAGAGTTATGTCTGAAAGAGGCGCAACCGATTGTAACCATTACATATGGCAAAACCTAGGAGAGGCAACTAGTTCAATCAGTTGACAGATTTTTATCTGGCATTGATTCCTCCATGCTCGATCCCAAATAACCCTTTGTGCACTCCTAAGGCCAAGAAGAATAAATGGATGACACTAACTAAAAACACATGATGGTGGAGCCACCTCACAAGAGTTTTATCAGGACCTGAAGGAAAAAAATAAAAAAAAAAGAAAGAAAGAAAGGGTTGGAAGTGGTAACACACTCAGATGCAAAAGTCTTAAGATCTTAGTCACCTGGACCTTGTTTTCTACTTCTAAAAGCTGTCCAATTCACAGGAAATTGGATGGTCCCAACTG
This sequence comes from Pontederia paniculata, assembly GCA_001647135.1. NCBI lineage: Eukaryota > Viridiplantae > Streptophyta > Magnoliopsida > Commelinales > Pontederiaceae > Pontederia > Pontederia paniculata. Next base: position 31,679 of record LTAE01004366.1, on the reverse strand, counting down.
TAAAAGATGAATTTATTTTTTCATTGGGTGGTCAAAGAGATGCAAATTTAGATAAACATGTGCACATATGATTGGTCGTTATTTGGTTAGAATGATGAAAGAAGGAATGCAAAAAGAAGTGCTATTATTGGAGGGTCCGTACGCGCTTATAGACTTAAGGTGATCGGTGAACCGAACCTTATAGTCCTTTTTTCTCAATAGGCACTAGATTCATTGATCCCGCCCATCAATCAAGCATATGACATGTGACATATTAACGAGTTCTTTTTCTTTCTTCTTTCTGTTTTAGTGATATATTAATGCTTATTGTAAGAAGCCCCCAAAAGCCTAATATTTCGTCGTCGTGCCCAAACGTTGGGCCCGGGCGGAGAAATGGTTAAATAAGGGTGGAAAAGTGCAAAAAAAAGTGTGCTAGATTTGGAAGCATGACTTCCTTTAAATGGGAGGGGGTTGTGGATAGACACCCTTATAACAAATAGCAAGTGGGTTTCTTTCTTCTTTTGGAGGGGTTGTATGTATTGTCGGCAGAGATGTACGAGGTTTGTGGGCTTTGGGAGTTACCGGGAGGGAGACGTGGGCGTTTCCTGTCCGCGCACGAAAAAAGTCGTGTACGCCCACGAAAGCTCGCCGGTCAACATCCTTGATCAATTCCTCCTCAAACACAAAACTACTTATCTTTCCACTAATTTATCTCCTTGCACTTAATAAGTCACCACTAATAAAAAAATCGATAAATAAATCTTCATTTAAAAAGAATTTGAATCTGAATATAAAATATTTCCTAGCCAAATCAGAGATACCGACTAATTAGTAATTAGATCAAACCTTCAAAAATTGTAAAGGCAATAAAAGAATCGTAAAATATCACGATGGCGATTAATATGTCAAGACACATTTGGGATGGCTTCCGGAATGGTCGATGATTAAACGCAACTACATCAGACGAGGCTTGATCTGACCCAAAGAAGGAAAGGAAACGATATAGAGATCATTCACCTATTAATTAATTAAAGTACCTTTGGGTTTTCAACGGGAAGCTAACAAGAAGAAAAAGTATATGATTTTCTGAAGGGAGTCTTAAAGAAATACGTAAACTGAATTTGGTCCCTGTGCATCTATTACTTAAATCTCATTAGTTCACATGCTTAGCATAGGTTGATTGGCTCTACTAGATGAACCCACACGCGAATAATCTAAAGTTTTATACGAATCATAAAAAAAATTATAAGAAAGAAAACTGAAGCCAAAATTTTCTTTTATACGAATCACAAACGAAAGAAACACTTATAACCTGCGAAGGAAGCAACCTACTCAACTAAATCTTGAACTGAGGCGACTATGACAGAAGAAAATAAATAATATTAGCAAGGAAAATGAATTTTAATGGTAAACAGATTGAATTCGGTGAGTTCTATGGGTTGAAACATATTTTCCCAAGCTTTAACCCTTTGTTTTGCAATCAATAATGAAAAACATTTTCAATTAACAGTTTAAGGCAACTAGATTATTAACAAATACGCAAAAATATAGTCAAAAGTTAGATCGGATGTCACGCTATAAGTATGATGAATCATAACTGGTCCTTAGTTATATATGACTAATTACTAATAAGCGCTTCCCGTGCTGGTCATACAGGCCTTAGCTTCTAGTTGGATATAAAAAAACTGCTAGTACACACCCAAAAGAAAGAATGCAGTATTAGAAAACAACTATGATCAAAAGTTATCTATGAATCAAGCATCAAACACTATATTTCTTGAAAAAGATAAGGCAAGTGCGGATCTAGCTATTTTAAATGAATGGATCCTAGTCCCGGAAAAATGAAACTAAATGTTGACTGTGTTCGTGAGTATGAAGTTTTGACCAAAAAAACTACTATTTAATGGGTTACCTAAACCTGCTGTTACTTCTTAGACCCTAAAGCATGTTCTTAAATTCATTGGCAATAATGGCTAGATCAAACCCCATCTTGAGATTTTATGCGAAAATGAAAATTGGAGAATAAAGAAACAACCCTTTTTGGAATTTGCTTCCATAGAATAAGAAACAAAATCATGGCATATTAATTAGCAGATCTCTGAGACACCTACCAAACAGAAATGTTAAAAGGGCGGATGTAAAACCAGTATTCCAATGGTCCTACTCCTACCATAACCAACACAACACCTACACCTCGCAAAACTCGAGTATTTATTGGTGCCAAACTACCTCTAAGAATACTCTATCAATGAATTGTGTGGACCTTCCCAAAGTGACTACTTTTAAATTCCCAACAGGAAGACCGAGTAAAATCCTAATCAAGTGGATCCAAGTCCACAACTATCCGGGGATTGTTTTATGTTGACATGGCCAGCATGGACAGCTCACAGATGACGACTCTCCTATCAGTGCCCTCCACATTGACTCTTTTAAACCCAGACCTAATCCTCCATATGGAACTTTTTGCCCAAGCCCCGCCACTTGTCCTTTTGATGCCATAAAGAAGCCCTATTGCCATCATAGTAGAATTAAATGCATTGTCTGGCATGCAGGTCTAAGGGATTGGGCATAGAAGCAAGCAGTACATAAAAGGAGAGATAAATGAACGAAACAAATTCTTCGGTGAGAGAAAAAAGTGAATAGAGCCATAGAACATAGCCCACCTCCGAATGTCCCCAATTGAGAATGATAGTTGTGGAAGATTGAATGTTTGAGCCACTCTCATGTCTCCAGATGAGCAGAAGAATAACAGATAAACATTGAAACATCGTGTTCGGGAAATTTGAGGTTATAATTTTTTGCTGCATACGAATTATAGAGGGACGTCAGTGATCAAAGTGGAAGAAAAATAATGTCCAAAGTAATAAAAAGTATACACTCAAAAGACGAGACTTTTATCGAATAATGGTCGAACACTCCCAATTACTCTCACCTCATGTTACTAGGGAAATTCTGCCATGTTATAGATGGGGACCATTAGCCCATTTTCATCTCAAACAGAAATTTTACCTCATGTTTGCAAACAATGCGGATTAGTATTTCAATTTGAGTAAAAGAATGGTGTAGTGCAAGTGGAACAACTAAAAGGTGTAGTACTCCACTGAATCTAATTATAGGTCCTACAAAAACTTTAGAGTACAAATAATCTTAGATCATTGAAATTAAGATTCAAAAATTTACCACCAGGATTTACTCACCCAAAAAAGATGTACTACCAGGTGTTGTGTCACATTGTGTACTACACCAGAATCCCCATTCAACATATACTAGAAGACAGTAGCCAGTGGTTTCTCTGGCTTATTTAATAAAGACAATTCAAATTCGCTTGATGCAAAGTAATCAAACATGATCAAACCTTCAACATTGACTTTAAGTACCATAATAAACAGAGATATGATCTTAAAGGATCTATATCAAGTATAACCAACAGCGATTGTTCAAGAACTTTTTAAGTACATCATGGTGGGGCTAAATATTGTGCCATAACCTATTTGATGCTTTGAAAAATCATGCTTATCAAACAAGCTTATCATGTGCAGCATACATAAATTGCTAATGGAAGCTTGGTGAGCAGCAGACAGCTTGCCTAAAGTTGCACTTGAGAAAACAAAAATGAATTATACATAGAGAAATTTATACATCTCATTTTTTTATTAATGCAAGTAGGGGGTTGAGCAACATATTTTTGTGGTTATTCAGCACCAACTGACGATTTGGTTTGGCATACACATTTGTATATTACATGGATTTGAAGTTTTAATAAAAATGGATGACTATCAAAACTCAGTAGTAATCCTAAAACAGAAATGAACACAACAAGTGTGTCTGAAAATCACACTTGTACATTTCATGGAGTTCAAATTTTGATATAAAATGGATGACTACCAAAACTCAGCAGTCATCATTTTCCTCAGAGAAAAAGAGGAAAACAGAAACCAACACAGTGAGCGTGCCCACCAATCGCACTTGAGACAGCAAGACAAACAAGGATGCTTTAAAATGAATGTGTAGAGAAACATTTACAAGTATGCAACTGGAAATCTGGAAGAAAATTTCATAAGTCTAAGCTTGTATTTTAGCGCATGCCGTGTCTCTACAAATTGCTCCTGCTGATCTCAAATCACACTATCTGATTAACAAAAGCTTGAGTGAATAGTGGCCATAACTTAATGGCCTGCTAAACCCATGCTTGAGGTAACAAAAGCAAATGCAATGAATAAAATAGACATGTTACACAAGGATGTTTTAGAATGAAGTATATTGCTCTGAGAAGATATCAAAATTTCAGAGACAAGTAGCATAGAGCCCCTGGAAAAGCTCCAAACTTGTAATACAATTATTAGCAAAGAATTTGAATGATTAACAAAAAATAGTGCAAGTGGCACATGACTTATCATTTTCTCCATTCTTGTTACAGAGTTACTAAGTAACAAACATCTATGGTGATGGGTTAAGAGACTCAAGGCACAACCATTTTGAATAAAGATTGAAATCATTAGAGCCTACAACAACCCAAACGTTAAAGCCAGATAGAACCAAGACTAAAACAAAGAATGAATAGAAAAGAGAACATAAGCCAGCAATAATGTGAACACAATAAATTCTGAAATCGTAAGTAGTTCCAAATGTTTAAACTCAAACACCAAAGACAATTTAAGGAAGAGTCCCTATCAACTGAAAGGGTACAATTTAATTGACCAAAAGAGAACATATAACTAGACCTATCAACATCGCTAAAATCAATAATGAACTCGGACAAAAATACATAAACAAAGTGCTTTTTATAAATCCTAATATTTTTTTGAGAAGATAAATCCTAATATTTTCTATTTCCAGAAGCAACATTAAGATCATTCAGGAATCAGGTGGATTCAACTCCAATAAAAGAATCTCTGCTAGTGTCAATCTCTGTTTTCTTTTCGTTCCAAAAAGAAATGAAAGGTACTCATTCCACATTTTCATGCAATGAATTTTTCGAAGTTGACATGCCCACTAGATTTAAAGATAAATTCTATGCTTCTTGCCTAACATTGGAGTTGCCTTTTTTATGGCCAATTTTTAATTTAAAAGTAACAATGGAATCATGGAACTTGGTCTCATGTTTCTCTAACAGACCTGTTGCTCGTAGTAGTGTCAATTGTTGACAATTCAATATAGCTCAAATCTATGTCACGACATAGATTGGAGTTTTGCCATTGGGAGGGGAAAAGAACTACTGCATAAGCCTCGGCAGAATTTTTTTTTCATTACCCTTAACCAGCGCAAAAAGGCTAGAAAAACACAATCATGATATGGAATTGCCTTCTAAAAAATAAAACAGAGTGTATAAACTGGTAAATTGGTTGTAAGTACTGAATGGTGATGTGAAAATAAAACAGTGTATAAATTGGTAAATTGGTTGCAAGTACCCAATGGTATTGTCAACAGTGCTTAACATATCAATACCATTGAGATTAAAATATTGCCTTGTACATGATTGTTACTTGTAGCTTTTAAAATATTAAGTGGGTGGCCGAGACATTGTCAACCATCCTTTTTTTGCGCTAAACAAATACAAAATTGCCAGGGAAAAAGTCTTATACTATACATGATAAAAGGCAAAATACTTCAATGCTTCAACAGAAATTTGCATTTGAAATCATTCATTAGCTAGTAAGAAGTGAAATGGAGGACAAGACTGTTACTAAGTATAGAACTCCACATTGAATAGGATACTAGGACCCAGTTTCCTGATCTAGAGTGTTTTGACCTGGTTTCCGCAGAAAGATCCATGAAAAAATGACAATAATAGAAAATGAAGAAACAAAAAGTGAAATTCCCATATACTTTGACATTGAACTGCATTTATCTTTGTACACAACGTCAAGGTAAATATCAGTAAACATGGAGAATGCTAAAGTTAAGCATTTCATATAAGATTGTTTCAACTAATAATTACATATGTTCATTTTTTTAAGAAATTAAATGTTTATAAATATATGGAATGCTAAAATTAGTAAGTTCAGAACTTCACTTCATTGATAATGAAGAATCAAATGCCTATAAATACATCGAAACAAACATTTACTAATAAAATAATTAACAAAGTTTAAAACAAACATTTACAGAAAACAAAGACTAATGCAGTACCAAGATTATTATTGCAAGGATGTAGGATGTAGAGAAATTTAACCTTGATGAGAATTTGAGACCGAGAGAATGGGATTGAGAAATTGAGACTCAAAGAGAATGAAATTGAGAGGTTGAGACTGAGAAAATTGAGAGAGTGGTGAAGAGTGAGGTGAGGAGAGAATAAGAACGTTCTTTTTTATAACCCTCATTCTTTGACCATTGAAGCATAGTCCACGTTGTCCTGGTCGTGCTCAAGCAAACATTTGGACTTTGGGGCATAAACTGTACAGACTGTTTTTTATGGTCGGCATGTGATCATTGAGCATGACTCGGTGGTTATTTTTAATTCTTTAAGGAGAGACGAAGTCAAATTTGCTCCTCTTAATAGTTAAATTTAGAGGGAAAAATTATCTTTTCACTTAAAGGACCATATTGCACGTATGAGAAACAAAAAAAAGCTACTATCGTGTGGCATCAAGCACATGGAATTTTGGTCTTTGAAGTTGTATTTAGCACCATTTTCATGCCTTCTTTTGAGTTCGAGTTTTTATTTGTACTAAATTTCCTCTTTCTAGAGAGCACGCCCTTGTCATATTTTAAATTTTCTAATTTGTGTATTTGGAACGAAATGATATTGTTTGATGCTCTTATTTCAGAACTCTGGAGAAGAATGGAGTTTTGACATCCTCGCATTCAGGGCTTCACAACATAGCAACTTATGTTAGAAAAAGACAAAATCGCTAAAAGGCGAGATTGGCAAAAAATCAAGGAAATATTTTCAGGCGGGACAAAAGGGGACAGATGTCGAGGGAAAGAAGGGGGATAAAAACGGCAAGGAAGAAAAGAGGAGACACCTTCGGAACTTGGGTTTTGGGAAAACGAAAAGGAAGAAGAAGAACGTGAGGGAAGACAGAGGATTGCATAGCAGAGCAAGATGATTTTTTAACATTATCCTTGCATTTTGATGATGAACTGTTGTAACTGAAACATATATATTATGGAGTTCGTCGCCAAGGGATGATTGATTAGATTTATATTTTGGTTGAACGAAACGAATTTGCTTGGAATTCTTGTTTTATTCCTGCTTATATTTGAAGAGTTACTTGGTTTTAAAGTAAATGGATTTGAACCAGAATGTTGTTTTCATTTAACTTTCTTGAGTTAGTTTATGTTCGGATTAAAGGGGTGATCGTCTCGGGAGAGAGGCACCCATTGAGTCCGAATACTTCAGTCCTAGAATTCCATTTGATTTGTTGTGTGGGTTTGATTCATCAACAGACGAATTTTTCTTTTCATGATTGTGAGAAACATATCCACTTCTCTAAGGGTCAAGAGTGATAGGAAGATTGAGAGGTCTCTTTTTACTCACATATGATCAAATGATGAACCTCTTCACTGGATTCTCTAGATTTGTGATGACTCAGTCATATGCCAGGAAGCCATTGATCATGGGCGAGTTGTTAGGTTAATCTAGATAGGTTTCGAACATGTATTTTTAACCTTCAATGTTGGGAGGCTAGGAGGTGGTATATTCCTCTCTTCAACGGGACATTAGCCCTGCATAACAATTACGAATCTGAACTCAATCATCCCCACGGCAAGACTAACTCTAGAATCCGATCTATTATTGCATTCATCCAACTTCTTATCTGCGATTGTTAGTTGTTCAATTTCTGAAAATATAAACATTGGTTAGGTGATACTCTCTCATTTCCAAAATAGTATTCGTAGTTCCAATCCATCATTTTCTTTAGGATTAATTTGTTAGATTAAATTAGAGTGATTTAGTATATTTTAGTTGTCTTAACTTCCCTGTGGATTCAATACCTGAAGTACTACAATTGATTACTATGCGCTTGCAACATTGTTCTGTTGTTTAAGGTTTAAAACTAATAGTCTATTGTTCGTCACAATTCTACATTTATATTGTCACAATCTTGCTTATATCTGTACATGAATCAGATTTTAATTGAACAATAGACCCCACACATCAACTACCAGCAGTTCTAGAGATCGGACTTCATGAAAATGAATATATAGTTTCTAAGGAAGAGTGAAGTACACAATATATATTCATCTGAAACGTAAAATTGAAAGAATCATTACAAGTTAAGTCTAGCTTTCAAATATAATGTTTCTGCTTAAAACCCTTCAATATAGCTACGAGGATTACCTTTCTGTCAGAAATACAAATAAGCAAAGACAATTAAGCATTCATAGCTTCAAATTTTAGCAATTGGGACCTGGAAGAAATACTACCTTCACCGATGTATAAAATGATATTTGCATGCGTTACAATTTTTTTACAACAGTAAAATGAAGCAGAACCTCGACATCACTGGAAAAAAAAAATCTCAGCTGTCTATTCCTCCATCTATAGTTAAAGGTTTTTTGTCATCAACACTCTATCAGTGGGTAGCCGGCATATCTACTCATTTATTTCATGTACTGAACAGGGTTGATGTTTAAGAATGGCATCGTCCCTTCTGCACTATACTGGCACATGGGTTACTCGAGATTACAAATTTAAGAACACAACCTACACTAACCATTATCTTATCAAGGTCCAACGCCCACTATATTTTTGCATCATAAAATAGATACGAACTTTATTGTTACAACTTTTTTTGCAAAGAAATTAGGACGGATTAACAACTCAATAATGTAGATCATTGGAAAAGTGAACAAGAGGAATACTTCGAACAAAATAACCCAGAACTAACCCCTTTGTCTGTCTTTTCCCAATTCCAGAAGGTCCGGCCAACTCTGTGAGAACATCAGACGATATTCCAACACAAAGGGCGTTGTCAAGACTGGGAAGCGACGTCGGAAGGTGGCCTCGCGACCTCCCACGATCTTACATAATCAAGATCGCCTGCAAGAGGCGATGCCAACCCCAATCATACAACACGACTTAAAATGGGAGGAAAGTAAACAAATATCCCAAAATGTGGCAATGCCGCGAGGCGATTTCGCTGATGCACGCGGTGCGGAGGACTTTTCTCACGATCAATATTGATATCGAGATCGACAAGCGCGATCAGATGGAACCCTGGAAACCACATCGCGTCCCGAGAAGGAACCCTAGATCTTTTACGGAATCTTAACAAGAGGGTTTGTGTTTATGTGGGGTTTACCTTAGCAGTTGGGATGTTGCGAGCGGCAAAAGCGTTGACGACGGAGGGGTCGAGACCCATTTCTCCACGAGCTTGTTCGCCATCTCCGGCGCCGGTATCTCTCACCGGCGGCCCCTGTAAATAGATCCTCCATTCCTCCCTCTCCCTCCGTCCCCTGTCATCACTCTTCTGCTTTCCCGCTCGATGGACCGTCCGAAACGACGGGGTTTATATATGGGTATTTCGGACGTTACTCCGTTACGACGAAGAAACCAGCGCCTCTTGCGTCACGGATGCTATTATTTCATTACTTGCGCTATATATTGGGCCGAGGCCCATGTAATCTTGTATCTAAGCTTCTAAAAAACTAAAAAATGAATTCAAATAAAATAATTTATTTTCATGTGGGTCTGCATGTATGTCTCCAAAAAATATTTAGAAAATATAAAATAAATATCTTTGTGAGTGAAAATAAATTATTATTTTGAAAAGTAATGAAGTGTTTGGCTAAGCTCATAAGTTGGTTAATTTTTACTTAAAAGTTTTTTTTTGATAAATATGAATGTTTGGTAATTAATTTTTTTCGCTTATAACTTGTAGTGTGCACATATTGGGGGTCTGTATGGCTTAACAGATAATAATAATCGATAAGTTCAAGTGCCCATAAATACTTTAAGTGACGAAGTTAATTTAAAAAATAAACAGTTGTGTTTTGGACAAAAAAGTTTGTAATAATAACAACAACAACAACAACAACAACAACAACAACAATAATAATAATAATAATAATTGGTGTAATGTTTGATAATAAGGTGATTGGTAAGTTATTTTTATATTTTAAATATTCAATCGTGCTAAATACAATTGTTTGATAAGTAATACTTATATGATAAAATGATTTATAAGCTACAAAATTATAAATTTGATTCCTCTTTGTAGGTCATACACTTTTAAGTAAAAAAAGTTAGCTATTAAACTTACCAAAAAGTTGTTAACAAATAAGTTTGAGCACCTTATAGAACTTGTTTGACTTAGCTTATAAATTTATTATAAATTAATTTTAACTTTTTTTATTTGTACTTATAAGTTGTTAGAATAACATAAAATTTATTTTTTTTCTTTTACTTTTTATAACCAACTATAATACTTTTTATCCATATTCTTTACATATTATTATCGATAACTTCAAGAGTATTTTTATCAGTATTTATTTTCACAAATATTGTAATTATTTAAATATATTATCAACACTTTTATCCAATAACTACTTATATTTTAAAGTAATTTTCAACACTTGAAATACTTATCAACATTAATGATTATCAAGTATTTTTTTATCAACTAAGTCCACTAAGTTCTTAGAATCCATTTGACTTAACTTATAAAAAAATAGCTCGTTTAATTTAACTGCTAAAAAATATTTGATAATATTAATAAGTAATTGTAGTGTTTATTAAAATAAATATTTTGATGGAAAAATGAAATTATTAAAATAAATATTGATTAAGATATCTTTGAAGTTATATGATAATAATATTAAAAAATATAAATAAAAATAATATAGTTGGCTAAAAAAATAAAATGATAAGAAAAAGTAAAATAAGCAAGGGTAACTTGCTGGATTACAACTTATATATTGATTCAAGCACCTCTTTGATTAAAACTTATAAGTGAAAAAATAATAAGTAGGAGACCCAACTTATATATTATTACTTATTCACCTATCCAAACATAAAATGTGTCGTCATGTGCTAAACTTTTCTTGATATTTTTATCATATAAGTATTATAATCATATTCGGGGCGCTTGAGTCTTCTAAATATAAAAATAACCTATCTCGTTTTATTACCGAACACCAAAAAGTGATTAATTTTTTTAAAAAAATTCATAAAAAAATGGAACTCCTAATTAAATCAACCACTACATCATTTCGTGAAAATATCATGGCTTCAGTTGCTTTTAGGTATTACAATTTTTAAGAGCTCAAAGACCATCATATATTTTCAAAACCATATAAAAAAAGTCGAGACTCCTATTTTTTTCAGTCTCCCACCAAAATTTTAGCATGCAAATAATACTTATTTGTTTGGTGGACAGGAAGCAGGTCAAGTTAAATATGCTTTTAAGCATGTTGGCCTATTTAAAAATCTAATAAACAAGATAGACCATTGTCATATAATAAAGATAATTTTTTTTTGACTTTTTTATTGAATTTAAGAAGGCTAAATTGGCTTTACAGCTTATAAAATCATACATATCTAATGCACCAAAATTATGATAATCTTAGATAGAAAATAATTTACTGTAACTTTAATGTTCTGAACTTATGATATTTGATTTTTTTAATCAAAATTATTAATAATTATAGTTCACACGCTAAACATTTTTAACCCTTTATAATATGTATTATTTATATATGTTGACTTTATAAGCTAATAAATTAAGTTTAATATAAACGAGTCTATTTGAAAAATAATATAAATTTTAGTTTCAAAATTACCTTATTTATCAAATAAGTCGAATTGAATAAAATTCAAAGTAATTAAAGTTATGAACCGCTCATGAACTATATAAGTTAGCCCTACTTATTTGGATTATCTTCTTAAATATTTGTTGAACTACGATGAAAAAATGAATTAATCCTAAATTATAAAATCGAGAAAATTATTCTATCCATCATTACTTGTTAATTTAGGATTAATGACTGAGTAAAATATAGATTTTTTCAAAAAATTATACTATTCAGGGTACATTTACATTGTGAGATTTGATGGATAGTCAGATTAAGTTGGATTGGGATGAACTCATATGATATGGATGTAATTTTAAAAAAAAAGTGGGGGTGGAATAAGTGAGTTGAAGCACATCAAATAACATAAATTTCAACTCATTAATTTGATAATATTTCAAGACTAAATTGTGGTATTTCAAAAGTATTTTAAAAATTTTATAGTTATTTTAAGGTATATTTGGATTATGAGTTCTGATGGATGAGTTAGGTTAAGTTGGATTGGCATGAGCTCATAGGACAAACGCCATTGTTTAAATATATACTTTTTAAAAAAAAAAATAAGTAGGGTGGAATGGGTGAGTTGAAGTTCATCAAATAACTTAAAATTTAACCCATCTATTTAATGGTATTTAATTTTTTAGAAATTTTTATACTCATTTTATCATTTTTTTTCTATTTTCTAATCATTTAAATATAATAAATGAAATATACTTTTATATTAATTAATATTTTAAAATTGTTAATTTATTTTTATCCAAATAACATATAATTTAATTTAATCTATTATCCTTATCCAATTCTTATTCAAAACACAAACTTAATAATAGTTCACTATATTTTAGTTCATCATCACTTGCTACATTTTACAAAGTTTTTGAATCATATGGTAAATATTCCAGTTCGTTCACAATCAGTTGAATAAATGGGATGTTTCCTCAAAGTTTTCAAACTCAATAGTTTGCCTAAATTCACTTTACATTCACTAAATCCGAGTCCTAGCTCGAGACAAAATTTTGCAAGAATATGAAGTAGAAAATAAATATTATATGAGAATATTTTATTATTATGTTAAAAGTATTCACTAACGAATATTGAAATAAAATGTTAAGAAGTTTCTTTTAATTTAATGAGGTCTAAAATTTAAATTCTCCGTACACTAATTTTAAATACTACAAAAATTACAAAAAAAAATATTCATACTTCATATTTTAACAAACACATGTAACACAAAATCAGAATAATTTCGTTCGATCAATTGTAAGACCTCAAGATGATGATGAGAATGAAAGTTAGTCCCACATGGACAAAATATGGAGGTGGTCATGAGCTTATATCTAGCATTTTTTCTTACCATTTAAGATGCGTTTTAAATTCGTGCGGATCATATGGGTCGATTTTGGATTCATTCAAGATGCGTTTTAAATTCGTGCGGATCATATGAGCCCAAAGCGAATAATTTCTTGAATGAATTGGGAGTGTTACATCAATAGTTCCATAACTTGTTTTAAATCATAGGTAAAAAATATAACTACTCAATTTTTATTTTTTTAAAACTTAAACTTGTACTATTCAATTAATTTTGAAAACCTAGCGTTTGTTTACCTATTGAATTGGTCAAATACGGTTCCTTTTCTTTTATTTTGCTGATATAGGCTAAAAGGTTAACTACGAAGTAAAAATGTAGTGAGAACTAGGACAAGTCTGAAATCATGAAACCGGTAAGGGGATTATGGACTGATGGTTAACCAGAACAAAACGTTATAAATTACTTAGATGAAAGAAAAACATTGCACAATTAAGTAGTTGATGGCATATGTTGCATAATTCTAAACTATTCCACATACAAATATTCATAAATTCACTCGTAGTTTTCCGCGAAATAAAAAACAGTTAATTAATTTATGTAAAGTATTTTACATATTATTTTTTTCTTTTATTCAATGCTCACTTATGATTTTGAAGTTTCTCGACCATGATTTAAAAAACAATAACATTGCAGCGTATTTTACTACCATTCATATCCACATAAAAGTATTTGATGTCTAAAAATTATCAATGTTTTCTTAAGATGTAACACCCATTTTGAGATACCATCACAGAATTTCAGAATTACAGATAGAAAAAAAAAACATCCGATAAGAGGGCACGTTTGTAATCCTTGTATAAATACTTATCCTCCTTTTATTTCTTATGATACAAGGGGTGAAGGGCTTTGGCATATTTTTATATAAGGTAAAATGAATATAATGTATATTTTCAAGGTCACTACTAATAGAATCGGATTGATAACATAGTGCATATGTGTGCATGCAAATAACTAGACATGTTCGACGGGAAAAAAATAGCCAAATATGATAATAAGTTTCAATTTAATTAAAAATATTCTTTAAAAAATAAACAAAAAAGGATTATATTTATGAGGAATGCATATTTTGTAATATCTTTTGGTGGATATTATTTTGTAGGTTCAAATTTATGTGTTTTAGGCCATTTATATTATGTGTTGTTATGTAGTCCTTTGTTGCCAATCTTATGCCACAGGTCTCGGGAGAGTGAACCCTCCGCCGCTGTTCCACTCTCCGTCGCCGCAGCCAATGTGAACGCCATCGATGGAGGTCTGGCGAAGCCGCTGTTGCTCCCTCGAGAAGCACCTCAAGACTATGCTCTTCTCCACTACCTCCTCCGCCTCCATCAAGCACCGTCCTCTGCTCTTCCACCACCGCCACCGCCGCAGCGCCCTCCGATACCTCGTCCTCCCTTCTTCTGCCCCTTCGCCCTCCTCCTTCTCCGTCTCTGGCTACCCTCGCCGTGGCCTTTGCTCCCTCTCCTCCTTCCTCTTCCGCCGCACCCTCCTTCCCGCCGGTGCCGATCGCCGGTCTCCAGCGAGGGCGGCCTTCTCCGGCTTCGCCTCTTCCAATCAGGATGCCGAGTGGAAGGGGGATCAGCAGCATCATCAACAGCTCGCGTCCTCCTCCGACGACGAGTACCAGGAGCATCTCCTCGAGGTCCAGCAGGAGAAGCAGAACCGCTTCATCCCCGTCAAGGCCTTCTTCCTGTGCACCAGGTAACAATCCATCAGGTTGATGGCCTTGCGGATTCTCATGCTTTTGAGCGTTTGTCGATTTGACTAGATGGTGTTCGATGGATGCTTTTGCGTCTCATGAATAATTGGGGTGTTTGGTGGATGGAAACCCGCAGTATTGATTTGCGGAGCTTGCAGGCCCAAAATGCCTTCAACGTGATCCCGCCTGCCTCGCGCGCAACCAATTACGTCGTTCTCAGATATTACGATGCCAAGGGCGATCCTCATGTAAGCCCTTTGTCTGATTCATGCTTTCATATTGCACTGCAATATTTTTTGTCGTTCTACTTTTATTCAATTTGCTCAATTGCAATTTCTGAGGATAAAACCAAGTTTTTTCTCATCCCAGATATTAATTTTGATTGTTTCCTTCCATTTCTTTTGACTGCACACTTAGGACTCAATTATGCCATGCTCAAAAGACCAAGAAGGTTAGTATAAACTGATTCCTAACAGTCAACTGAGACAAGGTCAAATCCAGTAACTTCTTGTCTTCTTTAACTTTTGATTGCTCTAATTTGTTGGAACTGACATAACCTTTACTACTACTCTTTTTGAGGGGGCATATCGTTTATTGCTTGGCTGTTTGGTCGTGTGTATTGCTAAATGTTAACGTTTTGTGCCAAATTGTTTTAGGAATCTCTGTCCTTTTTTCATGCATTTGTCCTGGATTTTATTGTCAAAGGAATCTCTCTGAGAGGCTTCTGTTCATATGCATGTTGCTTCTTCTTCTTCATGGTTGATTCAATCATACAGTTTCACATTAGAAATTGTTGTTCTCATTTTGACATTTACTTCTGAGAATAGACAGTTTTTATTTCTAGGTATCTTGGTGCTAAAGCATTTGGCCTATTATTGTGAAATAGTTGATATTCTTTGCTACATTTGTTTGAATATTAGTTATTGTAAACAATTTCTGTTCAATGCTGAATCATTTTGGATGTATTCTCACACTTACTCAATGTGGCTCTCGTCTCATACTCTCACTTGCACTCTTCCAGATTTCTTAAGGAAAATCGGTTGACAAGGATTTCTTACTTCAGAATGTTGCCTCCTCATATATGCATTGATTTATTGATATAATAATGCACGGTATTTTTTGTCTTTGCTAATAGCGTAATGATCATATTCAGTGTGGTTATATAACAGGAATTTGATAATATAGAGTGGTCTCTACTTGCATAAGGTTGTGATTCGTTTTATGTTATGTTTCTTTAGGTTAATAATCTAGAACCTGGAAGCAGGAAATTCTCTAGGTCATCTTATTTTCCCATGTTGGTATACTGGAATTCTGTAAAGAAAGTGCACTCATCTCAATGTAATGGTTATGCCTACACAGGAGAGCCAAAATTGCTATAACAGTATTCTTCTCATTTCAGGTTGCAGAGACTGGCTTTGCAAGCGAGAGTAACTGCCATTATATGGTAGTGTTTCAATATGGCTCAGTTGTTTTGTTCAATGTTTCTGATCATGAGGCTGATGGATACCTGAAGATTGTTGAAAAACATGCATCAGGTTTGCTTCCAGATATGAGAAGAGATGGTAAGCACCTCAAAGGCATTTGCTTCATGTAGTTCCATCTAGTTATCCTTTTACCCTTCAATTAAGAATATTTGCTTCATGTTTATGCTTTTCAATTGTCTGTTGCATTCGTTTGAGGCATGCAATTTCAAATTAGATGTGGCAAAGTTTAGGTTTATATAAATTGCATAATATACAATACACATTTTGCCTTAGCCTTTTCTCCTTTTGTCCATCTTTTGTTAGAAAATTTTCTTTGCCTTTTATTTGAAAGGAAAAAAGATGACCGACAAGGTGCACAGTCATTCTACTTTATCGATAATGATGTATATTACAAGCTGTACTAGAGAGTGATATAAAGTTATATTACATGCTCAACAATGCATCCACCATTCCAAATCATTAAGCTGGCAAAGTCAGCCATGCTATCCACATAGCATCTCTCAACCCTAAAAATGCAACCATTATGTAAGCAAACGGATCAGTCCATCTACAAAAGTTGTCTTTGCTTGTTGACCTTTGAATTGTGCTCATCACATAAATTGTTGAATGATCTTGTTTTGCTCTGTCCTTATATTCCAAACCTGTTATTAGCAAACGATAGCCTGCAGTAGCATTGCTCATCATTTGAACATCTCAATCACTCTTCTATCTGCATCTTCTAGGTCGTTTTTACATAAATCTAATGTTTGTAATGGTGGTGTCACTAGTAGAATCAAATACATCTATGGAATTATGTTCTTGATATATTATTTGGCTGACATGAACCAGTTAGAAACTTGAAGAAACTTATCTTGAGCTGCCTGAAAACCTACTGTGTGGTCTTCTGAGAGCTTTTCACGATTATTAATCTTGATGTTTCATGTGTTAAAAAAAGGAAATTCTGTAGGTTAGGATCTAGGGATGGATATACATTTATAGATGTTACAATGTTGTGAAAGCATATTCTTCTATGTTGCATCATTGCAATTTATATATCATGTTTCCTTTTTGCTCCTTTGGGTCAATGTAGAAAAAGTAGTTCTGGGACCCATATGTTATAACAAAACTGGTGAAAATGACAATTTATCAATATTTACCTTATTTATAAGGGCCACAAATTATTGTGGCAGCAAACAAAATATTGATATTTGATTATGGTTCTTAACATAAAGAATCAGTTATAAAGTGATATATGATGCCATTCACTTCCTATAGATTATTTTTTGAGATGAAAAAGGATGTCAGACAGTTTATCTGCCATCTGTGATACATTAACTGTGGCCACAAGGTCTATACTATTAAAACCAATCAATTATCATTCCTCCACCCACTCCTTGATCAATGATAATGTCATATTTACAATGTTCTCTGTGTACACCCTTTCTTCTTGGAAGATGTACATGTTCCTCTTACTCCAGATAGCCCATAGATAAGTAATTGATGCTGGTATGCTGCCATCTTCTGAGCATTCGCATATGTTCGAGTGTCCGGTGATGGACTTGTGCAACTAATATGCTGTGGAAATGATGCTGAGGAGTCATTTTTTTCTGTTTTCACAGGAACCTAATCTTTTGTGACCCTAAGTTTGTAGTTTGTGAATAGAATCCTCAATAACTAATCTAGCATTAGGGTTACCCATAAATCGTACTTAAAATGTCATGTCTCGTAATACATAGAGCTTCAAAGTTTGAACATTTCATTTCATTAGGAAAGAGTTGGGTCTTGGATGGCCTTTTAGTTGGTTATGTTAAACATTTACTCATCTAGTAGTTAAATTACTCAATCTTCTGAAATAATTGGTTTCAGATTATGCTGTTGTTGAAAAGCCAACTTTGGAGACATGGATGCAAGGTGGGTTGGACTACATAATGCTCAGAACTTTGAGCATTGATGGTATCCGCACCATTGGCAGTGTTCTTGGCCAAAGTATTGCTCTAGACTATTATATTCGGCAGGTATTTTGCTAATTCTTTCTGAAAATGCAAATTTAACTAAAAGGGAACTTATACCCTAAAAAATGAGAACTTGCAAATGCTCTTTCTAGGTTGATGGTATGGTAGCAGAATTCACAGACATCAACAGGCATATGGAGAAAACTGGTACCTTTACCATGAAAAGGAAAAAGCTTTTCCAGTTAGTGGGAAAAGCAAATTCTAATTTGGCTGATGTCATTCTCAAACTCGGGCTTTTCGAAAGGTAATATCTATATTATGGGCACCTGCAGTTCTTTGACATTGTAAATGTCTAACTCTCAACACATGAAAACATGTAGTTTGACTTAATTCTTTTCCTCATCCATGGGCATTACCTTTGCAGGCAGTTTAAGTTGTAGATTGTGAAAGTATGTTTTTAGGTTTTTTAGCCTAGTGCACCTTTGGGTGAAAAATAATTTGTCAGAAGGTAGAGCTGTTCCTTCATAGGTTTGTGTCTTTGTTTTTCGAAGGAGTTGCTTGTAGTTATCCAAATTAGATTAAGGGATTGGAGTGGTGAAGGATGTGGTGATATGGTAGCTCAATATGTTATGGATCAGTACAGCATTGTGTGTATGTTCAGTGGCACATGCTAATATGTGTCCTGGGCAACTAGATTTGTTCCAAGATGGACCTGGGAAATCATGTTAACGGGTTACTATGTTATGTTTTTAAGGATATTTTTTTTCCTTTTTAATAAAAAAATTGCTGCATCTTATTTAGCCTTACTGGTTGGTTTTCATATCCAGGTCGGATATTGCATGGAAAAATGCTAACTATGCACAGATATGGGAGTATCTTCGAGATGAATATGAGCTGACACAAAGATTTGGAAACCTTGATTTTAAGTTAAAATTTGTTGAGGTAGGACCTGATGCATTTTCCATAAGTTTGAATTTTCTCGCCTAAATTATTGAGTTATGTTTGCTTACCCATCTCTTTTAACTGAGATCCCAAGATTTTCTTTTCTGCAGCACAATATCCGTTTCCTACAGGAAATTCTGCAGAACAGGCGATCAGATCTCCTGGAATGGCTAATCATTCTTTTGATTGGTGCTGAGATCCTCCTGACTATTTATAAGGACTTTTTCCATGGATCTTCTGTAAGTAAGGGAGCAAAAATAAGCACCCAGGAAAGTAGTGTACAAAGTTCGACTGAATTTGATAGCTAGCCTCTTCTTCGTTTCTCCGTCACTCCGTGATATCAGTTTCATGATTCCCCCTTGTAGCTAATCATTTTCTCTGATGAATCATCATAAAAGATATGAAGTCATTAATTTTCGTTCCTTTGCTATATTTTGTTTTCTTGTTCACATTTTCATATGGGATATTATTTGGGAAAAAAAGGAACGTGGTGACTAAAGCTGGTTATGCATGATCAAGATTCAGAATTTAGAGGTGGATGTTGATTAAAAAAATACAGGTCCAAATAATTGTGAAGCTTATACATTGATAATCCTTTTATTTTTCCTTTATTTGTTTGGATAAGTTTGTTTATTTCTTTGTCCAACTTGGATTTTGATGACGGAACAAGGCCCAGCAGACCATTTCTTTATCCAACTCCACTTGAAGCAGAACAAGGCCCACAACCAGACATCAGATATCACCGTCCACCTCAAGGATACTACTGAGTCATTCCTTCTTCTTCTTCTTTTTTTCTTTTACCTTAAGGCTTCGCCCTCATCAAATATGAACTCTTCCTGGCATGGACTTTTCAAATTTTGACATTTTTCCCCCTCCAAAAACCTTGACATCTTTTAATTGAATGAGAAAATTTACTTCAGATCTTTCTTTCTTTCTTTTTAACATTATTTCATTTAATCGATGGAATGTTAACATCCTACATATTATTCTTATGCCACTTGCCTTCACATCCATCAAACTAAAGTCATCTGTCCCCAATAAATTTGATGGAGGTAGGAGGCTAGTGTGCATACCATGTGATTAATAATGTATGACCCGGACGCTGTCTCCCTCTTTAGAATTATGATTTTTAAGAGGGAATCCCTTAGATTATAAATTCAAAATTTAAAAACTATTTTATTTAGTTGATGTATAGTAAAATGACTAGATAGTATATAGTTATTTCGATATTAAAAAAATAGAATAACTTACACTGAATTATTTTTACTTTCATTAACTCAATCGATCGATCCTCTGAACTTATTAGGCATTATCCAAACGAAAATTAAATTGAATAATTTGATTGGTTCATTTCAATAATAGATTAGTCGATTTTGTTTAATTTTTCTCGCCCTTTGGAAAAAAAAGGAACGAGTCCTGAAACTATTAGGCATTATCCAGACGAAAATTAAATTGAATAATTTGATTGGTTCATTTTGATAATAGATTAATCGATTTTGTTTAATTTTTCTTGCCCTTTGAAAAAGAAAAAAAAAGAACGAGTCCTAAAATTATTAGGCATTATCCGGACAAAAATTAAATTGAATTATTTGATTGATTCATTTCGATAAGAAATTAATCATTTTATTTAATATTCCTCATTCATTTCGATAATAGATTAATCGATTTTGTTTAATTTTTCTCGCCCTTTGGAAAAGGAAAAAAGAACAAGTCCTGAACTTATTAGGCATTATCCAGACAAAAATTAAATTGAATAATTTGATCGATTCATTTCGATAATAGATTAATCGATTTTATTGAATTTTCCTCACCCTTTGGAAAAGAAAAAAAAAGAACGAGTCCTCACTACCGGGAAGAATACTAATCCTTCCTATGGGCGTCTGAGTCAGCCGTGATCACTTCCCATTTTGTTGCCTTTTGGCTCTCAAACGACTTTGACGGCCAAGATTTGCACACGCAGAATCGCACGGTCCGGATCTTCGAGACCGGGCATTGAGAGAAGAAAAAACAAGAAAGAAGAAAAATATCACGATGCACCAGTGTACGCCCTCCACGTGTCACGTAACGATTCGCTTTCGCCTCCCAATTTCGTGAGGGAATCTTTTGGCCAGGCACCGCGTTCACACCGGAGGCCAGCGCCGGGAGTACGAATTGACTTAAAATACCCTCCGGTCCATGCGAAAAGACGCACCGGAATCACTACGTTAACATTAACGAGGAGGACAAAACAGTCATTCTACCATCAATTTAATACCATTCCAACGTTGCAATGGCCATCTACGAGTCCCTAATTTTCCCACCCACCGCCACCTCCACATCGTGGGAGCCACCTCTTGCCGCTCCGATCAAATCTCGTCCGTCAGATCCCTTCCATCCGACGGCTGGCGAGTCGGTACTAGAAACTTCCACCAAGTACGCTCCACCACTATAAAAGAGATCGTGGCATCCCTGCTTCCCTTCCTCCTCACTGCTCCCCCCGCTGCCGTGAGATCCCCAGCACCAGACCACACAGAGCTCTCAGCAATGGCGAAGTCCTACCCGGTCGTGAGCGAGGAGTACCTCAAGGCCGTCGACAAGGCCAAGAAGAAGCTGCGCGGACTCATCGCCGAGAAGAACTGCGCCCCAATCATGCTCCGCTTGGCGTAAGACCCGTCTTCCCCGCCCCTTCGCCCTTGCTTTGGTTTCGGGATGATCGCCTACGAGGTGTTTGATGCGTGGTTTGCAGATGGCACTCGGCGGGAACTTATGACGTGAAGTCGAAGTCGGGCGGGCCGTTCGGGACGATAAGGCACTCGGCGGAGCTCGCTCATGGCGCCAACAATGGCCTCGACATCGCCGTCCGCCTCCTCGAGCCCATCAAGGAGCAGTTCCCTACCCTCTCCTACGCTGATTTCTACCAGGTACACCATTGACGACCTCTTCTTTAGATCTGCCGTAACGCCGTTGATCTGCTATCTGGTTTTTTTTATGCGCATATATACATATATTTACGACGATTTCTTCACTTCCGTTGTTTGATGACAGCTTGCTGGAGTGGTGGCGGTGGAGGTCACCGGTGGTCCGGAGATCCCTTTCCATCCCGGACGTGAGGTATATAATGAAAGCCTAAGCCTCCGAAATAATGTTGCCGATTTAAATAAATCAATAATTGTTCAGATATACTTTTTTTAATGAAATGACGGTTTCTAGATAATGGATCGGTTTAATTGGATGTCAGGTATGCGATGTGTCGTCAAGTTTTTGTCCTCTTGTTGTGTGCCTCAATAGTGGACGAGTTTGTTTGTACATAGCAAAAGATATAGTAGTATTTTTTTTTCATAAATTACTAATTGGTCTATCTGAAGAAGGTGCTGGGATATATTTTTTTTAATTAAAATAGTGCCCTTTGCCATGAGATTTGACCTGTTGCTTAAAAAAAAGGTGATGCCATTTTATTTTTGAAATGGTCTTTCATCAGCAGGTGTGGAGGGAGAGCAGTTGGGGTCGGCTGTTGGCTGTTGAGTGATTGAATTTTGGTGCATTGTTCTAAAAAACAAGGGTGTCTTTATTGCCACTCTTTGTTAGATCATTTTATATATATATAAAGTAAGAATAAGATATTAAGATTTAATGAGTGGTAAAAAAACAAAACCTTGGGATATGAGTTATCATGGAATATGTTCTTATGATAGGTTGGAGTTCTCCGTGGTTAGTTTGATTACGACTTTGGTCGAAACATTGTACAAAGTTTTCTTTGGAATGGCAAATGATGAATTGGAGGAAGAAAGCTATGAGATTCATTTGGAGCAGATTCTTTTGATACATGTCTGGGGCGGATCATATTATGTTAAAATAGTTTATTATAATCTGCTTTTAAAATCTCCTACCTTTTAGAATAGTATTTGATTTTTTTATCTTAATAGAATAACCATCAAGTCACTTATTTGGTCATCTTTATATAGTGTTTTATCATCTTTGCCTCCTTTTTCATCCTGTAGAGAAGAGATTGATGCTTATTCAATGATATAAGTAGAATTAGATGAACATTGGCCTGGGATAGGGATTTGTCAAACACTTCTATTTTTTTTATCGATAAGATCGTTCAGGTCTGTGGTATGTGAAAATGTCTGCCTCATTTTAGTTTTGGATGCAAGAATTAAATATCTTACACATTTTATTTTACCATTATAATATTCAGGACAAGCCTGAACCTCCGGAGGAGGGACGCCTGCCTGATGCTACGAAAGGTATTATGAATTATGATGACTGTTTTCTACTTACCCATCTTAGCCTCATTAGTCTTTAATCTTTTGAAGTGCTGACCAGTTTGATACCAATTGGATTATTTGGATCTGTTTTTCTTTTCTCTTCTTCATAGAGGTAGTCTTTGCGTAACATCTACACCAATACTACCAGTGTGCCATCAATATATATCTTTATTTTTCAACCCCTTGGTCTATTCATTCATACTGGTTTTTCTGCCGATTCGTTACACTGATATATTCTGTCATTAAATTTATCAGGTTCCGATCACCTTAGGGATGTGTTTGGCCACATGGGTCTCAGTGATCAAGATATTGTTGCTCTGTCTGGCGGTCACACACTGGTAATATTATTGATACTTGAGACCTATTGCAATGAGCTTATGACCCTTTTGTACTTATAGGTTCTTCTTTTTGAATTTTAGGGTAGGTGCCACAAGGAGCGCTCTGGTTTTGAGGGAGCCTGGACGGCCAATCCTCTTATTTTTGACAACACTTATTTCACGTAAGTTTGTCATGAAAGTTTGAAACCATGTAATCTTTCTAATTTATGGCTACTCTAAGAAGCATATTTAATAATTATTTCGCACTCTGGCTGATTAATCCTCTCATTCCTTATGATAGGGAGCTCCTGACTGGAGAGAAAGAGGGCCTTCTCCAATTGCCATCTGACAAAGCACTTCTTTCTGATCCTGTTTTCCGCCCTCTTGTTGAAAAATATGCCGCTGTATGTGTTCATCGTTCTATTAGCAACTTTCATTGAGTCGATTCAGTAGTTAATATTTTTTTCTTATTTTGGTGCCTTCTTAATTTACTTTAGGATGAGGATGCTTTCTTTGCTGATTACACCGAAGCCCATCTGAAGCTCTCTGAACTTGGGTACACATTCGAACTCTGTTCTTTTTCTTAAAAATATGGTAGCGTGTTTTCTTTTTAGAACTAGTGACAGAGGTGTGACTTGGGTACACATTCGAACTCTGTTCTTTTTCTTAAAAATATGGTAGCGTGTTTTCTTTTTAGAACTAGTGACAGAGGTGTGACTTGGGTACACATTCGAACTCTGTTCTTTTTCTTAAAAATATGGTAGCGTGTTTTCTTTTTAGAACTAGTAACAGAGGTGTGACTTTTGGTTCTGTTTCCTTGTCAGATTTGCTGAGGCATAATGGATGTATTGGGTTTGATGGAGAGAGGTCCTTCTTTTGGAGTTCGTCTTGGAAGTTCAGAAGCTCGTGCGAAACTCTGCAATAAGATTGGAATGCTTTTTTAAACCTTTCTTTTGATGACGTTGATGTGAATCATAAGTCAAGTTCTTTTGAAAGTGAATTATTGTGTTCTCGACTGGCTGAATGGAACGCCTTTTTAATGTTCAAATTGCAGTATGTTCTCGTCTATGTTATTACATTTGTTTCTCCATCCACTCATCTCCTCTCTTTAAAATTTATGTCGTTCATCCAAACCTCGTTAATTGCTTTCGGTGTTCTCATGCGACGAAACCGTGCACTCTCTTGGTGCTTAGCTTAGTGAGCAAGTGGATCCTCGAATACCATAGGGTGCAAAGGCGTTTTTCATTTTCTTGCTTGGGTTGCTAAGCAAGAAATGGCTACATGAATCAATCACGACGATATGGACTCCGTCCTTAATGTAATGGTTTTGAAGAATTCGGAGCTATTATCTATATTTTTACCGTTCAAGATAAGTCAATATTTGCTAAATGAAAACATAGAATGTGTACAAAATAAAAGAAAAAATTTAGTCGAGCGTGAAGGAAATTGTTATATGTTACTACACAAAATTTGCAGAATCCCACCAAGTGTATAGAGATGCAGCAAGAACAATAAAGGAAAGAAGTGCGGCGAGGTGGTAACATAAGTATTTACGCAAAAAAACGAGGTAACATAAATATCATATAAACTGTGAATTTTGGTATGAAAGTACATAATCTTATTTAATCATAAGATAATTTCAATTAAGCAAGATTTTCGATTTAATTAATTAAGCAGATCAATTAAAATTTGATTAATGAAAAAGATGTCAGAATCAAAATTAATAAGATGATTTAGTCCAGTAAATCAAAATTTGTTCATCACTAGCTGATGACTAGTTCTTTTAGCCAAATTTCAGCTCCAGAGCTTAAACCAAAGCCACCTAAACAATATAACCTATACATAGGGCAACCGTGAAATTTCTAAAAAATATTAATTTGCACGACTAGCTAGAACTTTATGGAGGACTTATCTGGTTACTTAAAACAAACCACGATAACATAAAAGAAATGCGTATCTGACTTCCGATTCTGAAAAAAACTCGGATATCGTAGAGGAAAACCTTTCTTTGAGTGGTTAGCGAAGTTCCGGGTTTAAATAATCGGCGGAAAGGTCTAGTGCAGTCTCATTTATGGCGTCTGCGCACATTGCACCATATGATTCATTGGTCTTCTCCTTTCTTAACCCTCGTTCAATTGCAATGGCTTCTTGGATTTCCTTTAGAACTTTAGACATGGTTGGCCTGTTTACCATTTCCAGACTGATACACCGAACTGCCAACTCGGCGACCTTCCAGACTGATTGGATATCATTGTAACCATCCCGAAGTAGAGGATCAATGATAGCCTCAATGTCTCCATTTTGATAATAAAATTTTGCCTGCATTGCAGATGTATCATGAATACAGCTCTTTTGTTTGAAGCATGTCATCTAATGATGATTATAACGATAGGAAAAAATGGAAAAATATTGACATTTGACACTAATAAGTGAACAACATGTCTCTTCAGGTTCAACTGATTTGATGTTTGCATATAAGATGAGAAGAAAAATGACACTTATTTAGCATTGGGAGAGCGACTCACCCAGCGGCCTATGTTGCGGAAATTTTCACCAAAGCTTGTATCAGAAATTGGTTCTCTACCAGAAATCAACTCAAAAAGAATAATTCCAAAGCTGTAAACATCACTCTTCTCTGTTAGCTGTTGAGAAGTGTAGTACCTGTTGAAATGTTAACTAATGATGAGTTCCAGGTATCCATGACCAAGCATTTGAAAGCACTAACATGGTGCTTATTTTCAGCATTGTGGATAAATAGCTTAAATTTCACAAAAGAATATACAATTAGTATATGAGATAAAGGGCTTACTCTGGATCTAAATACCCCAATGTTCCTCTAACAACACTTGAGACGTGTGACTCATCCAGTGCAGGTTTTGAGAGACCAAAATCTGAGACTTTAGCTCTCATGTAAGCATCGAGAAGTATGTTGCTCGTTTTAATATCCCTGTGGATAATGGTTGGAGAACAACCAGTATGAAGATACTCGATACCTGTTAAATATTCGAAGAATCTAATTGTTATGTCCTGTAAAAATTACTAATATTTCACACACAAGGTACTTTTCAGAATTTAAACCTTTTGAGGCATCCTCAGCAATCTCAAGACGCTTTATCCAGCTGAGTCTTCTATTTTCAGATGAAGGTCCTGTAAAGTGCGATATACAATTTATGCTACATTGAATATAATCTGTGAGCAGGAGCAACATGAGACTTACCATGAAGATGCTCCTTCAAGGTTCCATTATGCATAAATTCATAAACAAGTATATTCTTTCCTTCCTGTTGGCAGTAGCCTAGAAATGTCACTAGGTTCCTGTGATGTATTCTTGAAAGCAGACACACCTAAAATGGGAATTTAGAAGTTGTTAATAATGGTTTCCGAAGTCCACATCTGCAACAATCTCAAGATGAAGCAACACCTATTATGCAAGGAATCATTGACTTACATCACGATATCGTTTTCTTCCTCATTTTTATTTCGGTTTTCGTATCATGCACATAAGGTCATGTTGCAGAATTCCAGTAGTGGATGAAAAGAAAAAGAAACAAACTAAAATGTGCCGCAGTGCCCTACTACTAAGAATTTAGGCCCTATTATTCTGCTATGGTGTTGTTTGGTGTCTCATGTTAACTCTCGTACTTCTTAGAAAGATCTACATATTTTGCGGAGATTTTATAAGTGAAGTCAACACATTATCTGTTGATGCTAACCATGTAAGGGTTTAAGAGAAGTCCAGTTCTACCTCATTTGAGAATTGACGATTCCCCTGACATGAATCATTTGTCAGAACCTTGACTGCAATTTCTTTTTCATCTTTCAACTTTCCGTAGTATACAGTTCCATAACCTCCAGAACCAACTTTTCTTGCAAAATGGCTAGTGGCATTGTCAATTTCCGGTAATGTATATCTATGGGCTGTTTCCATTGCAAAGCCACTGAATGAAGAAGATTGTTTCTGGTATGGTGGGACAGAACCAAGATCATCTGAATATATACAATTTAATAATCTTAGATCAATATGTACACATTGAGAAACAATATTAGACATGAAAGTGTTCCATGATTTACCTTTCTCTAAAGAATATCTTTTATGTTTGCGCGTAAACAAGAACCAAGCAGTTAATGCCATAAGAAGCGTACAAAACGCCGCCACACAGCAGATGATGACTATTAACCCTGTGCCATTTCTTTGCTTCTGAAGATATGTGTTGCCAGAGTAGCTTGATGGACACATTACAGAAAGAAATTACTATGTCCACTAGAAGAAAATTAGGTTGAAACAATAGGTGCAGCTAAATTTATGTGAAATAATTTGAGGCATCTTGATGGTAACAACAATATAGAGAAGTAAACATGATGCATAATCTTTCTGAGTACGTACTGCACTTGCAACATATATTGCAAAGAAGTATGTCACTATATGATATTCCCCATTATCTGCTTACAGTCTTTACTGTTTCTGTTCAGTAATCTTTTATCCATTACCATGTGAAAACACTTTCTGTCCTAAAATAAATAAGTCGATTTTCCAAAACTCATAAAGCAATACTTACTTAAAAACAACAATTTTCTTGAGAAGATCATTTGGTACAACTCCTGACAGCATGTTGTTTTGCACATACCTGCAGGGTGATTGTGTTTAGCAAGAACCAGAAAAGGAATATCCATCGATTTCAAAACATAGATCAACAGCATAGAATGCAGCATTGATAATCAGAAATAAATTTGCCTTGAAAAACATAAATGAAAGATATCAATATTAAACAACTCACAGCGCTGATAAATTTGGTAGATCCACAAAAGATTGAGGGATTGAACCAGTTAACTTGTTATTTTCGAGATGGCTGCAGAAGTGAAGATAAGATCTCTTTAAGAATCTAAAGTTATAAACATTTAGAGGGTTGAACAATAATATAGTCAACTTACATAGTCTTTAAATTCAAGCATCCATCAAGATCAGGTATTGAACCAGTAAGCATGTTACCATCCAGCCATCTGCAAACATTGTATTCATGATGGTGCCAACAAAAGGAAAAGTGAGAATGGAAAATTACAAAATTATCAACATAAAAGAAGCATAAATAAAATCTTACAGTTCAACTAAGCCTGGTAGATTTTGCAGCTCTGATGGTATGAGACCTGTTAGGTTCTTTCCCGACAAAAGACTGTTTTTACCCAGAGTGTTCAATAAAGGTTATCAATCAAAGGTGAAAGCTGTAAAATCGAGAAATAAACAAAAGCAGTAAGGAGTTTACAATCAGTACATTGAAACTATTCTCGGCTGTGGATCTGAATTACATAGCACCCACGACCATGGAACTGGTAAGCATGGATCCCCGCCTTCTTGAGCCCATTGTGCTTCTGGGAAATGTGATGCAAAACGTGCCATGCTCAATGCTGTGGTCCGTGGAAACAAATATAGCCTTAGATAACAAAGAAAACAAAGAAAAAAGTGAGCACAAATAAGATTGTATTTACCATCAGGTGACCCATAATGTATCTCCTGGTACTTGTATATTTCCAAAGCATTTAAGATCGGTCCCAGTGATGAATCATTTGTTTGCCGGAATTCAAATGGGAAGACAAATGGGAGACTTATATTATAGGATCCTGGTTCATATAATCGATACTTCCCTTGAGCATTCTCTTGAACATTGACAATTGGGCGGGTAAGATCGTTGTGTCCCGGAAGCACGAGCTTAAATTTTCTGACATCATTTGCACCAAAATCTTCGATCTCTGCAAAGTATGTGAATGCCCAACCGAACCCTGGAAAACCATTCAAATTTAACCGATAGGTCAAGGTTCCATTTCGACCAACAACAGCCGTTTGCATCACCTTCTGAGGTGGTTTTTCATTAGTATTAACATCTATGGGCTCAATGGTTGATATTTTTTCTGTTCCTGGAGCAACATCTACAAGATAATTTGCCCTACTCAGGGAATCAGATTCCCATATTCTGTCGAATGGATCATCCGGATACCTGACTGACTCATTACTCTGGGCACCAAAATTTATTCTTGCAGATAGACTCAGAAAGAACTGGGTTTCATAATCTGTGTGATAAAGCGAATCATTGAATTGGCGAAGCTCAATAGTGGAAATGAACGGCTGCCCGGTCGTAGCATTGGACAAGCATATACTTACAGTGGCAGAAGAGGCAAGGAAGACCATCTCTTTGGTGACTATGGTGTCAGCATTATATATAACAATGTTCGACCAATAACTCGCCCCAATTGAAATGTCGAACTTTGGATAAACATTACTCCTGCCAAAGTTCCCATACAAGAAACTGGTCCTTATGAGGTATCGACTCCTGTTTGTGACATTGAATGTGTAACAGTACTTCCTATTATCTGCTGGGAAGTAT
This sequence comes from Pontederia paniculata, assembly GCA_001647135.1. Taxonomy (NCBI): domain Eukaryota; kingdom Viridiplantae; phylum Streptophyta; class Magnoliopsida; order Commelinales; family Pontederiaceae; genus Pontederia; species Pontederia paniculata. Next base: position 1,604 of record LTAE01004366.1, on the reverse strand, counting down.
CTCACTCTAGTGTATTGCTTGCGGTTCTCATTTGGAACAGATATGTTAGCTGTTTCCCCATAAATAAATTGCTTGTCAGGTATCCATTCAAGTCCAAGATCATCTGTGAATGCTTCAGTTCCTCCACAGTCAATGCTAACAAAACCTGCTCCACGGACAGAAAATGCACAAATTTGATACACTAAACATATTACTCATCTACAGCATGCTTTTATTCTCAAAAAGTAGAGTTAAAAATCAGGACTTTGTGCTAAGATTACACGAGAAATTTTGAGCCATTTCAGCATAATCAGTTGGAAACAAAAGAGCAAAGACAAGAAAAAAGAAACAATTCATGCACATTGCAACATATCAAGATTAGGGAAACTCTTAGTGCGATGACACCAAATGACTTTTTGTTTCAGAGATCATCATATAAAGTGCAAAAAATGCCAAGTTCAGAAAAAGAAGCTATACTTCAACTACATTTTAGGCCTTGCAAAGTGAAAGTCCAAATCAAAATAGTTTCTGATTACTGATGAACCCCTTGAAAGAAACTGATCCACATAATGCTAACACAATCCCATGATGATGGAACCACCAAATCTCTCCACCATTACAAAGCCTTTTTTTTTCATAATAAGCATGAAAACAGATGGTTACAATTCAAGTGAGGACCAAATAGGGCCAGGGGAAGATAAACAACTCAACACAAAAAAGCCACACAAGACAAGCTTAGAAACTATTCAACTTCTCTGAGTTAGAAGATGGAGTTAAAACTACACACATCCACCACCTCTACTGCACAGAAACAAGTGAAAAAAAAAATAAACATGACTCACCGGGCATCTGACATCTACAGAAGGAGAAGAACAATGCTGTGAAGAAGAACAGATGGAGATGAACATTCGCCATTCAGCGCGCAGGAACTACTGTGCTGCTTCTCTCTCTCTCTCTCTCGATCTCTCGAGTCTTGAAGATGCCGTTCAGAATTATTATGAAGATTATTATTGCTAATTTTGCAAGAGAAAAGGAGATAAATTTAGTAGTAGTCTGTAAAATGTCAGATAAAGCTGTAAAGTGAGAGCATATATTTTACGTTGTATTTCTTTGTTATCATATTATTAATTAAATAATTAAAAAAGGGGGTGGAAGTGGGAAGTGTACTTTTGGCCCTTTACAGAAAGAGCACGTGGAAGCCGCGTACGTTGGACGGGCGGTGACCACATTCAGTTACTTTTAGCGTCCTCTTCTACCGCTTCTTTCCAACTGCTCAATCTCTGATTCTGGTGCGTTTACCGCTCTCTCTACATGTGTTTCCATTATAGTTACACTCAAGGTTGTCAAGATCGGGATCTTACCTAAGATCGGAAGGGGGTGATAGGATCGAAGATCGTAAGATCGGATCGAGGATCGTAAGATCCTACCTATAAATAAAAAATATTTTTAAAATAAATATGTATTAAAATATACATATATCTAATGATTTATTAAACATATTTTAATATATATTTTAAATTTGTTATTAATTTTTATCAGTTTAAAAACTTTATATGCTTAAAAATAAAGTTTTATAAATATAATGTAATATATTATAATTCATATTATTTAAAGAAATATGTATA
>LTAE01004365.1:0-28445 GCA_001647135.1 Pontederia paniculata | reverse complement strand
CGGACGATCAGTGCGGTTGAAGACGGTCCAGGAAGACAAGCGGTCGGCCAGAGGTGACGGACGACCAGGAGGCTTGACGGACATATCAAGGACGGTGGGCCACAGGAGGTGGCGGACGACCGTTGGAGCTTGACGGAGAGCTTCACTCAGAGATGGGGCGTCTAGGATGCTGAAGAGAGTCAGCAGACAACCATAGAGGAGTGGAAGCTGGTGAAGGTCAAGATCGGTCGACCGAAGACGAAGCGCGCGCGATCGGTGCAGCTTGGCCGAACTCTTCAAGCTAAAGAGCGGACGTCCAGGATGTTGAAGAGAGTCAGCGGATGACCAACACTCAGTTGAAGAGGGACTCATGACAAGATCGGGCGGCCACTGAAGGTGGCGGACGACCGAAGGTGCTTGACTGAGGGAAAGGCTTCGGCACTTGAAGCTGCGGACGCCCGAAGGTGACGGTGGACGACCGAAGACCCAGGCAGCAGTTCAAGTGGAGCACCTCACCGAAGGAGCGGTCGACCAAGGCTGGAGCAGCGGACGACCGGAGGAGTAGGTGAGGGTGACGTACTGCATTAACAGCTAGTTTTCTGAGAGAGAGAGCTAGGTCTTTAGTGCAGAGTATAAATGTAATTTCAAGAGTCTTGGGAACTAACTTTGGCTAACTTTAGAAATCTTTGTAAACACTGAGTGTGCTTAGAGCGAGAGCCATAGTCCCCCTTGAAGAGAGTTTTAGCGATCTTGAGCGATTACATTTGTAAGAGGTTGTCTCCTTATCCTCGTGCAAGAAAGAAAAAGTTGTAAGGGAGCCTTCGCCCTTGAAGAAGGATATAGTGAACTCCGAAGATCTCGTGGAAAAGATCGGAGCGGGGACGTAGGCCAGGAGTTCGGCCGAACCTCGATAACAAACATCGTGTTTGTTTGAGTTTGTATTGTCTCTTCTTACTCTCTTCTTTGTTGTTTATATTCGTATATGCTTGCTTCCGCTAACATAACATACCTAAACTTAAGAAAAGAGAGTAAAAAGTTTAATACATCAATTCACCCTCCCCCCCTCTGATGCCATTCCAGATCCTACAGTTTCTTCTTCAGATTCTGAGGGAGAGGGGCTATTGCTATGCGCTGCAGCCTAGAACCGATCCACAGCTTTGGAGAGAAGCTCGCCATGTTGTATTATTTGTACCGAAATAGAGCCAGGATAGCTTATAGGAGCAGATCTGCGTGTTGGGGAAGCTTCAATCTTCGGCATCATCTTTAAGGGAGGGAAGGCAGAATGGTCCTGCACGGAAAAGTTAGAAAGCGCAGGAAGCATAGAAGGGTATAGAGACTCCCTTTGGAGAAGAGGTTCCTTCAATGATGTTTGATTCAAGACAAAGCCTGCGGAAATCACGTGATCCATATTGGAAATTGGAGATGTTGGGACACGTGGTTGGTCATTTGTAGTCGGAGCCAGCGGCGTCTCACGTGGGGCTATAGAGTTCTCGTGCACGTGAGGCTGCAAGGATGCACGCTCCGCACTGGAGCTCCCATTAGCCGTTGGAGATGACGCTTGATTTGACGTTAGGGCATGGGTCGATAGCACTATGGCACCAGGGAGAATTGTAGCCCTTTGATTCTCAGCGGGGCAATCCTGTTCATTCGAGGAAAGGGGTCTGAACCGGTTGTTAGTATGGATCGGTTCAAGCTCACCGGTCGTTTCTTGAACCGGATGTTGTTGGACCAGTGAGTGGCGTGTAGGTTCTAGAGGCGGCCGGTGGCTACCACCTGCGCTGCCCTTGTAAGTGGACGTCGAAGGCGAGCGGCGCCAGGGAGGGAAGGTTCTCAACCATGCTCCATACCTTCGGGCGGTACTTGACACCTTCTTCTCCGGATATTGATCTACATGGTGACCAAAAATACCACAACCAAAACAAAAAAAGGGGAAGATTTTCGTAGGATACCCTCTGAAAATATCTAAAATTATCAGGTAGCCTTACCCATATACCTTGTTTCACTGGTTTGGCGAGGTCAATCTCTACACAGACTCGTGCAAATCTGCACTTTTCCCCCTTTACCGAGTGCTCGTCGATTTTCAAGGGAGTGCCAAATATTGCCGCAAGCCTCTGTATCGATTCGCAATTACTGATTTCATACGGTATCCCAGGTAGACGCATCCACACCGGCGCAGTAAATAGATGTTCCTCCAGAGGTCTGAAAAAAGGGTTTTACCTGGGTGACGTTGAGAAGAGTACCTTGGATGTTCCAGAGGCTTCTCATGAGGACCTGCAATCGATCAGAAGGGGATTCAAAGGAAAACATCAAGTAGAAATTACCCAGTTCGACAACTTTGTAGGGCGCTGTAAGTTCCCAAAGCTTCGCTAAGTCCGATTCTAGGCCTTCAATGGTTGAAACATCTCCAAAAAATCTGCCCAATAAACACAACTTAAGATCTTCAGATCGTTGAGCAGTCTCCTGCGCCGAAATAACCACCTCATCTGTGGTTTGTGCTTCGATCAGCTGGAGTTGTTCTTGGGAGATCTGTGGAAGAAGAGGAGGGGGTGTGATGGGCGATTATTCTGAACATTCTCATACCATGATCTTCTAGGCTTGGCTGGCGGGATAGGCAGGAGAGATGATTTAGCGAGAGGGGAGATGAAATGAGGCGGTTGAGAAGAGGTTGAGGGGGGAAGAATGGGCATGGAGGTGGTCTGGGGAGGGATGAAAGGGGGAGCGCTCGAAGAGGGGTCAGGAGGTCTCATGTCTACACTCTTGTTGATTTCCCGATGTGATCTTAGCAACGCTGCATGTTAGTCACGAGCCAGATTCCTTAGGTCAAGAATTGTATTTGTAAGTTACAGTAGCATGGTTTAGCTCGAAGTTGACTTGACAACCTGTTAATGGGCCCTATGATGTTTTATATAAATGCGTATACACACTTTTATATCAATTCATATAAATATTTAAAATTATCAAAAAAATTAGGATTCATTTTATTTGATAACCATGGATATTTTACATAAGTGTACATAAAAATGAACTTGTACTCTATGTTTATATGTTGGCAGCCAAATCATCTCAGCACATAGGTAGATGATAATATGTCAAAATTACTCAACTCGTTCGAACAATTATTTCATGGCCCAGCAGACGAAATAGATTATAGTACGTTCGTTATAAACTTTTTGGCGATAAAATGTAGGTATAAACATCAAATATTTATCATTACCCATATTTATTTAGCTTTGCTATGATTTATATGTACTTGCTCGACTTTTTGGTGTTTAAACTTATTAGCATCTGACTAATTAAAAATTAAGATAAAAAATAGAATAATATTTCTCTGGCAAATTAATGACTCCGAGACTCGAACTCGAAGTTACTAATTTTCGATTTCTCAAGATACATCTCTAATTATTCAAGCTTACTTATTCATATCTATTATTTATCCAGATAAATTCGACATATATTCGTTATCTTTGATATGTCAAATCAATAAATAATTTATATTTTTGCTGCACAATCGAACACAATTTTTTTTTCAAAAAACAAATTTCTCCAAAAACATATTTCTCAGTAGATTTTATTCTTAACCCAATATACACAATGTAAGGTACAATCAATTAAAAAAAGAAGACAGACATGAATAAAATGGTCTGAACAAAAAATTCATTTACATGATCTACCATACACAAACAACATCATGCAAGTTCGACAGCAAGCAACTTTCTGAATCGGAGAAGAAGGAAAAGTGACAACGCCATTTTTATCTTGCCGATGGACCGCCAGCCACGGACATTCTTGCAACACGATCTATTTCACTAACGCTGTTGCCGCTCAAATCGCTTACTTCCGAGTACAAGTTCTCGCTGCCAGTGAAAAGGTTCTGATTTGTATCATTAACTGTCACAAGCTCCAAGCTCTCCTTGAGCTGCATCACCACGTCCGACATGGTTGGCCTCTGCTGGGAGGACTGTGATGTGCACTTCAGGGCCACCTCTGCACACTTCCACACAGAATTTATATCGTACATTCCTTGCATTCTGGCATCAATGACGTCTTCGATGTTCCCTCTAGCAAGCCTTCGGCTGACCCACTGAACAAGATTAGTGTTGTCTGGCAGAATTGCATGTTGCCCTGTTATCAACTCCAACAGGACGACGCCGAAACTGTACACATCGCTCTTCTCGCTCAATTGGTTGCAGATATAATACCTGTATAATCATACGATTAAACAAAAGTCTTTTGGAGGAGTAATCTGTGAGAATGTAGGCCGTTGGTGCATTCCTAATTTTTACCAACTGATAATTTAAATCTCCGTCAAAATAAATTATCATTTTATAAGTTATCGATAATATTATATCATAGCGTTTCATAAGTAACAATAATAAAAATTATAATTTAAATTATGAAACAAAAAAATTATTAAAATCCTTTTCAAAATTGTTGAATTAAAATAAAAGAAATGAGTTAGGTCAAAATATGAGTTTATATTATCAGTCATTCGTAAAATAATTAAAAAAAAATAGAAGAGATGTTGAACACTATTTTTTCGTAAAGAATATAAATATTTCTAAAATTCGGTTGAAAAAATAATTTTGTCAAAATGCATGTCATCTTGCTGGTAATCTGAAAAGATATCTCTCATGAGTGCTATCTTCGATGTGGTAATTTAGATTATCAGAAAAGTAAAAATTATCGATAATTTGTTGTAGTCAAATATGATAATATAGTGAGCCCTGATAATTTTAAATTAAATAACTAATAATCTATCTGAATTAGCGTTAAATTTTAAGCTTGATTTGTAAACCATAGTGAACATCTTTGCTTACTTTATTATCATATTAGGATTGTAGTCTTACTTTGCTGCTGGATATTGTTATATACTCCAAAAGTTGTGTATTTGTTGATTGTCTTGTTCATGCCAACTTTCTGATACTTGTTAAGAGAAGTAATTCTGATTTCTTAGAATAACATATGAAGTTATGAACAGAGTTAGAGGGGAGGCTTACTCTGGATCAACGTATCCTGGGGTGCCCATCACTGCTGTGGACACATGAGTATTGGCATCATTTTGGAAAGCTCTTGACAGCCCAAAGTCTGCTATCTTTGCTTCTAGATTTTCGCTCAGGAGAATGTTTGATGTCTTCACATCTCTGTGAACGAGTGGTGGCTTGCATCCCTTGTGTAAATACTCAAGTCCTGCACATTTGCAAGTGATCGTTAATTTAGATGAAAGGAAACTGTAAACAGAAACACACTTAGAAGACTACGATATGAGGACCTTGTGCAGATTCAACTGCTATTTGAAGACGCTGTCGCCAATTTAAAACTCTTGCGTTACTTGTTCTTCCTGTTACAGATCACAAGTCAAAGTAATTATATTCCAACATAATTTGATGATAAGATTATTTGATTACTATCTCAACTAATCTAGGCAAATTTTTTGCCTGAGGAACAAGAGCAGTGCTTTAATCATAACTGAAACATGCGAGAACGATGACAAGAATATGTGTTTAACATAATTTAGCAATGAAACTCTAATGGTAAGTGAATGAAGTTCGAACCTCTCAGTTGTGATGACAGTGTTCCAAGACCCATAAACTCATATACAAGTCCCAAATATTCTCCGTCCTTGCAGTAGCCAACCATTGAAACCAGATTCCTGTGATGAACTCTCGTCAAATGTTGGGCCTGCCAAATACAGAAACAGTAGTCAATGACATGAGATAACCATGTAATATTTTTTCCTACTTCATTTGCACACCTACTTGCAGACTACAAATGTCATCAATCTTGAATCAATTACCTCAGCAAGGAATTCCTTATCCCCTTGAGATGATGAATCAGATCGCATCTTGACAGCAACTTCAGTACCATCTTCTAAGCGACCATAGTAAACTTTGCCGAATCCTCCTTGGCCTAGTTCTTTTCCGAAGTTATTGGTTATTCTTTTTAATTCCAAATATGTAAATTGTCTGTTCTCAAGTTGCAAACTATCATCTTGTGCCCTCCTCCCTGCATTTGGAATTACTTCATTCTGTGGCTTCACAGAGTTACTATTTCCTGAACAATTTGATGTAAAAGATTCATCAGGAAGTGCAGAGTATGGATGCATTTGAAAATGTTGGCATCTTTTGATAACTGGAATCTTTAGAATTTTGCTCAATGAAAGATCACCTTGTGATTTTTTTATCACCCTGTACAATATGAAAACTAGCACCAGCAGTAGCACCACAGCTACTATACAAATAATGACAATAACAGGAGTCGAAATCTTCTTCTTTGAGGACGATGTTGCTGCAACGTCGCATGATGATCCATTGTCACAAAGATTTGGATTCCCATCAATTCTGTATCACAAGGCATTCAAACCGGAAAGATGATTATTTTTCTGGAACATCCTAAAAGTGTATGGTATAAATGCATATAACAGATCTATACATCCTTCAGAACTTTCAAGCATACTTTTTTTTTTCTAGGCGTAATTTAGCATGTCACAAGGCCCAAATTACTCCTATCATGCTTTTTATCACTAAAAAGTTCATGACTTTTTTGAGCTAGTTATTGTCTTTATCATGTGATTTATCACTAAAAAGTTCATGACTTTTTTGAGCTAAAATGTCTGAGAATTACTCATCTTATGAGCATTTATAAATATCAGAAACAAACTAAACTTTTAGAAGTAAACTAAACCTTAATGTAATAAATCCATTTTGTGCTTTTGCAAGGAGAGCAGAAGGAATCGACCCATTTAACTGGTTACCACTCAAATCTCTGCAAAAGAAATAAAACATGCTGACTCTTGTTAGCAATTCTTCCAAAGCTAAAAGCAAGGGATTTGTGAGCATGACAAAACATACAGGACTTTGAGGGAAGCCAATCCTGCTAAGGATTCAGGTATTGACCCTGTTAAGTTATTGTCTGACAAATCCCTGAAGAAAAGTAAAATCGTTAGCCATGCCACATCCAAATGCATATCAAAATGCAAACTTTCATATTCTCAAAAGCAATTAAGAAGTGCACTTACAAGTACTGAATTGCATCGAGGTTGCCAAAAGAACTAGATATTTGCCCTGTTAACCCGCTTGAAGTCAGGTTCCTGTGAATGCAGATGAATCAGAGCAGTCAGGATGAAGAAGACACTCTTTTCAGAATTTACTGAACAGAAACAAGTACACTTACAAGGTAGTGACCCTCGGAGGACTAGACACGCCATAAGTACAATTCAGTCCGTCCCAAGCAAAAGCCTTGGGGGAACAAGGATCTCCATTCCAGTTCCTCTTCATCTGATACCACGCCTTGATCACCATCATGGCATCGACTGTACAATACATCAAGCAATCAATGTGCAGCGCAACGTTGAACAGTGAATACAAGTAAGGCAAATGGTGACAGGCATATATACCATCTCCGTTGTCCGATGGCACGCTGTCGTTCCTCATGGTGGTGTACACCTCCATGCCGTTGAGGATGGGAGGAAGCGTGGAGTTGTCCAGGGCCTCCAGCGAGACGTTGTACTGAAGGTATCCTCTGTTCGGATTGATGCTGTAGATGGAGTCGCTGAGGAGGTAGTCCGGCGTGAAAGGCTTCCCGAGCCAGAGCTGATCGTTGAGCTTGATGTAGAATTGCCTCGACATGTTGCCGGTGAGCTTGACGATCTCCGAGATGTGAAGGATGGCGAAGTACTCGTTGATGTCGCCGGCTTCGTACGTCCACTGGAACATGAGCTTGGTGGAGTTGACGGGTATCGCCGCAGTTTGCATGACGATGGAAGGCGCCTCGAAGTACTCCGTTTCCAGATTGCTGACGGTGTTGGTGGTGTTGATCTCCGTCCAGAAGGGAATGTTATTGAAGGGATCCCATATGCGATCGTGACGGTCATTCGGATACCTGTTTTGTTGCAATTAACATACAAAATATTTTGTTAATTAACTTCAAATTATTTAAATGCTCCAAAAATTATTTTGTTAATATATAATATATGATATATATTAGCGTGCATATTATAATTACATCGTAAATATTTTATCCGACGGTTCATATCGTTGAATTAAAATGATATCGATTCAAATGCTTAAAACGCTTGCAAGTACGATGCAATTATATTATGTATGCATGCTAATATATCTAATAATATAAATATGAAAATGAAAAATTTATTTACAATTAAAAATTTTTTTAAGTAAGTTCCTGCGGCTCTTTCTTAATAGTTTATATGGTGAACTATTTTAGATTAAAATTATTATCCGTTAAAACAATCATAAAAGATAATTGATTTTAATAACTTAAATGTTGACATAAAAAGATCAACTCATTCAATTTAACGAATTTAACATTTGCAAATGATTTTATGATTGAATTCCATGTCCCTGGAATTGAGTGTTCATTTCTTTTCAGCTTTAAACACACTTAGGGCGAAAGAAAATCTTTTAAAAGTAATACATCATAATTAAACTATTTTGTGCATTGACTTAACTGATATAAAGTGTAAAATAGGCTGATATATAATTTAATACGCCTCTGTGAAATCATATATATTTTTTCCGATTACAAAGTATATTTTTAAATTAAATCTACTCTATTTGTACTCATGCACTTTTAAGTTATTTTTATTTTTTTAATAAAAATATAAGATGAAAGATATATTTGTCATTGTAAGAAATACATACATATATATATATATATATATATATATATATATATAACGTTTAATAGATGTAAACTATCTTTCGTGTATTTTCATATACTTAATTGTCCATTTTAAATTAAAATAATTTAAAATTATATTATACTTCATATTAGTTAAATAATTTTAATATTATATATATGCGATTACCTATAATACGTATCCGTTGGCCCCACGTTGTATCGCCACTTCAAAACCAGAGACCGGGAGGCGTTGACGGCCGGGTACATGATGGTCTTCATTGGCCTCAACTCCAGTCCTGAGATGAACGGAGCTCCGGTTCCGATGTTCACCAGACAAACCGACACGAAATCTGCCGTGGCCACCGTAATCACTTCGGCCCGGAACAAGATATCAGGATCCGTGATGTTCATCGTCTTCCAGAGGTTGACGCCGAGGTGGAGTTCGAACAGGTACGGCTGTGTGTTCAGGCCGTCGTAGTTCCCGTACATGAACGTACCCCTGACCAGGTACTTGGAGCCGGCGGTGGCGTTGAACGTGTAGCAGTTCCGAGCTCCGTCGGGGAAGCTCCGGACGGTCAACAGCCTTCTCCCTGCGCCGGCGGCGTATGCCCCTGATATGTTCTTGTTGACGCCGGTATCTATGAATCCAACATCAGAGACGTACGTTATATTTGTGGTTGGCTCTACATAGACCTGGTTGGGAGGAATTCCACAGTCGATGCTTACAAAACCTGCGAGGAACAAGGCATCAATATGGTTTACTTGGGATCTTTGATGATTCATGTTAATTAATTGATCAACAAATAAGTCTCCTACTCGACAAGAATCTATCGCCGTTCAATCCAAACTATGCTTGAGCAGAGTACTGTAACTTGGTGGATTCACAGAGTACTGTAATGTAACTTGGATTTTAATTCACTCTCATTACAGCAGCTTGTTTAAATGTTCCTTTTTTTCTTGTTCGGACACGACCTCGTTTTACTACCAAATCATGACTGCTGATGGGGAACTTCTTATTTCAGTAAAGAAATGGTGAAACAGACATGTCCAACAGTTTTCCAAAGCTTCAGTCATGAATGATTGGTGAACTCGAGGGACAAACTTAAGGTAATCTCACATCACAAGTGACGAAGAAGATGCAGAAAAAGAAAAAAAAAGTCCCAAAAAGTTTAAACATCAATGATTCAAGAGTTACTGTCAGCATATAAATCACATCAAAATGATGCAAGGGAAGACTATCAATTGACGTACAACATGTTACAACAACAAACAACAACAACAACAACAACAAATACCATCTTATTAATGATAAGATCAGGTCCTAAGTCAGTCCTTAGTCCTTATCAATTAGAACTATCCAGCCAATTAAATGAGATGCAAGACATAATTGCTAAATCTCACGCTTAGCAGCGACGTACGGTCTCTGTAAACTGTGACAAATGTTAAGCAAAAGGGAGACTTACCAAGAGTGTCCGGCGATTGACTACGAGCAGGAGCGGCAGCCATGGCGAATGCGAGCAGAACAAAGCTCAAGATCTCCATCGGCCTTGACGGAAGGAAGGCACTGGGACTGCGTGCCATTGTCACGTCCGGTGCACCTCCTTGCTTGCCCTGGTCTCCTCCTTCAGAAAAGAAGGCAAAAAAATGCCTAGAACGCCACCAAGCGATCTCCAATGGCGTCCTTATAGAGAATGGCATAATACAGAATTCACAAGCTGGAGAGATTACATGACATTTCGTTTTCAGTCGTCAGCGGCGTGATGCAAAGTCAAATACCCGGAGCTCCCAAATGTCCAAGTCAAAGACGTTTCAAGTTTATATTGTCCGAATAGGAAATGAGAAGGTGACATTGTAAGGAACTCTTATTAATTAAGAAAAAATATAAGAAAGTTGATATAGTTAATTAGTGAGATTGTATTTAAAAAAATAATAGTTCTAAGTTTGAATTTTAAATATATCATCTTTATTAAAATTTATCTTCGTCTGATCTAACACTAAATTATAGAGGTATTCATGAGTCGGGTTGGATCCGACCCGAACTCAAATCCAAACTGACCCGACCAATTTTGGTCTGGTCAGTTTGGATCGGATCATCTCATATTTAATATCTCGACCCGATCCAACCCGACTCATCCAAAGTCGGGTTGGATCAGGTCGAGTCGTCAGGTCACCCGACCAAAATTTTTTTTATTTTTTTTCATATTTTTGTTCATTTTTATTTTATTTTATTAGTATTTAATATGAATCGTTATATCTAGTATTCATTTTAAAGCATAAAATAAGTTTTTTAATATTTTATTATGATATATTTTAATTTTTAAATTAAATTTAACCTTTAGATTAAATTAAAACTACTTTAAGTATTAAAAAATAAAAAATCGGGCCATCAGTTGGGTCGGTTTAAATCGGATTGAATTTTTTCAATCCGTACCCGGTCCGACCTTGGTCGGGTTTCGGTCGGGTCGGGTCAGGTCTGATCCAACCAGAAAATCGAATCGACCCAGTTCAGTTTGGATCAGTTCGGGATCGACCCAATGAACACCCCTACTAAATTAGTCAGGTATCACTAGTTGTGAACATCGATAAATTTTGATTCAAAAATTTTTTTTTTTATTCAAGAAAAAAAATTAAAAAAATATTAATTGTAAATAGCTCCGAATGTCATAGTTTTGAGTGAGTATTAAAAAAATGTGTTTGGACTTTGGACTTGGATGAAAGGTTAAAAAATAATTTCTATTATTTTTGTTTAGAAAAATATGCTCTTATGTAAGTTTGTTTTTAAGTATAATCAAATGGGAAAGCAATTTAATCAACTTCTTTTACTACAAGTTTTTCATTCATAACAGAAATGTGGATTCAGATCAGATTAATGTAAAATACTTGTGCTTGATATACTCATTGACATAATTTCTATTAGTTGAGCCAAAGATAAAAATTAATCGTCAATCAGCCGGTATCAACTCATATGGTAGAAGTGATCTGAACTCTAAATTAAAAACCTGAAAGTTGGTAACCATGAATTTAAATTCTAAAAATTATATCGTTGCAATAGGCGATTAATAAGGTTCCGATAGTTCTGAATGTTGATGGATACAACAAAAAAAAAGATATGGTAAAAAAAATATTTACTGCTTCCATTTTATTTCAACATTTTTTCTTTTTTTATTTCTTTTATAGTTACAGTGTATTAAAAAATATGATTAAGTAACTTAAAGGAAATTTTATGTCAAAAAAAAATATAGTAAAATATTTTTAAATAATATCTTACTTCGAAAAAGGTTTTCAAACAGGTAAATAATTATATTAAACTTATCTGTACAGTTGCAGAGTTGGTCATATACACTTGATGATGAGCTACCACTATTCAGGTCAATAATTATATTCAATGGATTGAGCATGATTTGCAAGTTAGAGGAAGTTGCACATGGATGAGGTGGAAGTTGACTTGCTAACACGTTAATGGAGCCAACGAGGGGCATTCTTTTCGTAGGGATTTCCGTGCCAAAATTCCTCAACTTGTTCATCTGTTCCTAATTGTCAAACCTCTTTCGGCACTACGTTCGCAGTCGCGTGGAAAATTTTCTTTCTTGGGCCCGTCGCCGAAATAATGGACTACGAGTCGAGCTAGGATACAATTTTTTTTATAATTACTTTAAAGATATTTATTAATTGTTCGATGTCGGGTAGGAGTGTTCATGAGTCGGGTTTGATCCGATCCGAATTCAAATTCAATCTAACCCGATTGATTTTTTGGGTTGGATTAAGTCGGGTTGATAACAAGTTAATCATCAAATTCGATCCAACCAGATTCAATAAGGGTCGGATTGGATCGAATCGAGTCATCGGTTTACCCGATTAAAATTTTCATATATTTTAATTATTTTTTTTATAATATTTAAAATTAATTATATTTTTAAAAAGAAAGAAACTTATTTTTTAAAGGTTTGTGCTAATTTTAAAGGATATAAAATATAATTTTATAATATATTTTAATTCTAAAACAATATAAAATATTTATCAAGAATATATTGGTTCAAATTTAATAAAAAAATATATAAAAAGTTTGGGTTATTAGGTTGGGTCGGATTAATCGGGTTCGAAAAATTGATGCATGTACCCGACTCATTGGCGATCAAGTTATGATCGGGTTAGTTCGGGTCCGACCCAATCAACGATCTGATTCGACCCAATTGAGATTGGATCAGTTCGGATCATCAAGTTCATCAGATCGATCCGATCGGTGAACACCTCTAATACTGGGAGAGTAATTTCACTAGTGAAAACGTCGTGACGGGTCTCTTACCTTAAAAAATTACCCTACGTAAATGAGGTATAAATGAAAAGTATTAGTGTACGTATAAAGTTAGGTGCATTCGATATAATCACAAATATATAAATACCTGTGAAATTCATATTTTGAATTTTAAATAAAATATTTTTTATGAATCTCCTATATCTTTATGTGTCCATGATTGCACCTAATTTTTACCTAACTTTATATATATATATAATGGAGATGTCCTCTACTTAAGTAGAGGACACCCAGTGTCTTAAATTATTATCCGTTAGATCCAGAATCTACGGATTCAAATAAATCGTGCGAACCCAACTTATAACTCCTCCTATTCACTTAAAAAAATTTGCAAACCCGGTTTACGATTCACCACATAAAACTCCAAATTCTTAATGTTCTCTCTCTTCATAGTATCAACCCTAAATCGCGCCGCGTCTAGGGGTGCTATGTTGCGAGGCCGCCGTTCCCTTGTTCGCCGCCGATCAACTTTGTCGCTGCCCCGCTCCCCCGTGTAACACTGCCCTGTGCGCCGCTGAGTAGCTGCCTCGCATTGTGACCTCGCCCAGTGCGTCGTTGCTCCGTCACTGCTGCACCGTGTGCCACTGCACCTTGTGCCACTGCCCCTGCGCCTTTGCCCCATGTGCCGCTGCCTCGCCTCGTGCTCCATCGCCTACGTCATTCTTGCAACATGTTCCATTTCGATAACACTGTCGCGGGACACGACACTTAGTTCCGAGTACAAATTCTAGCTGACAGTGAATAGTTACTCATTCGTATCATTTGTCGTCTCAAGCTCCAAGCTCTCCTTCAACTGCATCACAACATTCGACATGGTTGGCCTCTGCTAGGAGGATTGTGATGTGCTCTTCAGGGCCACCTCTGCGCACTTCCACACAAAATTTATATCGTATTTCCCATGCATCTTGGCATCGATGACACCTTCGATGTTTCCTCTAGCGAGCCTTCGACTCACCCATTGTACGAGATTAATGTTGTCTAGTAGAATTGCAGGGTGCCCTGTTACCAACTCCAACGGTCGTGACTCACGGTCACAGCCCGTGACTGTGAAGAAGGGGATACCCTAATGGATTACGGGGCGTGATATCCGTATTAGGCCCGTGACACTGGTCATGACCGTGAGATAGATGTCACGGCCCATGATGTACTAATCCTAGGTCTTTTCTCCTTATTCCATACCAGATATAATGTAGATATTTGTATATAATTTTCAGTGTCGAACACTACTTATATTATATCATTTTGTGCTACGTTAAGGATATATATTAGATATCACGTAAGAATAACAAAATTAAAGATTATGATTGCCATGTGTACCGTTGGGAGCTATCATTAATCATCGCTTTATATCGTTAGAGGCAGATGGCCTAACTGCAGCTTACCCACTTTGCTCCTGTTACCTGGAGAGTTCCCCTTCCTCTAACAAAGAGGATACTCTAGCATTCTCCCCACATGTTGGACATCTTCTTGTCACGATTGATACCCTCGTTGATCTTATTGATTATTATCATGGCAACCCAGGATAAACATCGTATTGGATCGTATGGGCTCTGTACCATTGACTTCATGCATTATGAGCTCTGTACCGAATGAACATTTTTTTTGAAAAGTTGTACGAAATGAACGTAACGACACCAATAAAGTCACTAATGAGATAAATCTAACCTAAACATTTATATATCACATAGACTATTGTATTCTTGTGAAATTAGGAATGTATTGTAAAATGAGTCACCCACAAATTTGAAAAAAGATAATAAAGGGAGTGTATCATATAAGATTTATATCCTCCATCATATTGTATCGAAAAATCTTTGATTATATCGAAATAGTGATACAAGTCCTGCATATTTCCTCTATTATACAAGTGCTTTATATTGTCTCAATTGTTCAAGTGCTTCCCATTGTCTGTATCGTTAAAGGAAAGAAAGAATATCGTGGTACAACCTTATCAGATCAGATGTAAGTGGAAAGCATTATTGACTTTTGAAATATAATTTCTTATTGTCTGGCCATATTGTTGAAAGTATTTGAAGGTTTGTTATTTATTGTTTGACCTTACTATATCGATTTCAATGATTATACCATTGACCTTTGAATTCATTTTCTTTCTAATTGGCTTTACTGTTTCAAAGAATGTCCTATTATTGGAGTGTCATTTGACTCTATATCAAAATTAATTTATCACCATATGGTTTGTACCATATGGGCATATCTTATTAGCATTCTAATTATATTGATATCGGATTTCTATCTTACTGAATTTGACCAGTCTTGTCATTGTTTCTTATCATCATTTCATTTATCGGATATATATCCTATTGTTTCTTGAGAATCGCTCCTTACCATTTGGGTTTATCGGATCGTCCTTTAATGAATAGCCTTATTATTAAAGGTAATATATCGAATTGAATCCTCCCTTAATCATTATCCAAATTAATATTGTTTAACACTAGGATCAATCAAAAGTGATATTATCGAATTGTATCATCTTGAAGTCATCGATTTACATTATTGGCTCATTCATATCATCACCTATTGATTTATATAAGTATAGAATTTATTGTCATCATTTTTATCGTTATAATTTTATATCTACTTGTGCCTTACAAACTGAGCATAATTGCTCATAGGAATATTATTTTTCCTGCATTGATCCTGCAGGTACTAGTTTTATAGTGGATAATGACGCTGGTGACAATAAATTGTTCGTGATGATAGTGATGTTGTGCACATGACAGGAGCATTATAGTAAAAGGCTGCATTGTTTTTTTAAACACTGTATTTTTATTTGTATGTGTTTGAAAATTAAAAAAAACTTGGTCAATGCAAAAAAATAAACATATAAACAATTTTGATGGAAAACATCGTTCAAGACACTGCATCACATTCTTATATGTCAAATAAATAAATAAATAATTTATATTTTTTAATTTAACTTTCTGTTATAAAATCAAACACCCCCAAAAAAATAATTTGTCAAAAGAAACATTTGTTTAAGAAAACCTTACTTATTTATTTTAACCAAACAAATATCTATTCAACAATTTATATACATGAGTACTACAATATATATGAACGTTCTGTGCCATGGCAAGGTACCCAAACCTCCAAATTCATACCAAACGACATACTTAAACATGACGCAAGTTCGACCCCAAGCAATTCTGTCGAGTGGAGAGAAGAGGGAAAGAAAAGTAGACAACGCCATTATCGTACGGATGGACCGCCAACTACGGGCATCCTTGCAACATGTTCCATTTCGATAGCACTGTCGCGGGATACGTCGCTTACTTCCGAGTACAAATTCTGGCTGACAGTGAACAGTTGCTCATTCGTATCATTCGCTGTCTCAATCTCCAAGCTCTCCTTCAGCTGCATCACAACATCCGACATGGTTGGCCTCTGCTGTGAGGACTGCGATGTGCACTTCAGGGCCACCTCTGCGCACTTCCACACAGAATTTATATCATATTTCCCATGCATCCTGGCATCGATGACATCTTCGATGTTTCCTCTAGCAAGCCTTCGGCTCACCCACTGAACCAGATTAATGTTGTCTGGTAGAATTGCAGGGTGTCCTGTTATCAACTCCAACAGGACCACGCCGAAGCTGTAAACATCGCTCTTCTCGCTCAATTGGTAGCTAATGTAATACCTGCACAAGCATACAATTTCATTGTACATTTGTTTGTATATTCTTCATGTTAACTTTTCTGATTTCTTGCAGCAGAGAGTTGCAGGGAAGGCATTACTCTGGGTCGACGTATCCCGGGGTGCCCATCACGGCAGTGGACACATGAGAATTGGCATCAGTGTGGAAAGCTCGTGACAGCCCAAAGTCTGCTATCTTTGCTTCCAGCCTTTCACTCAGGAGAATGTTTGATGTCTTCACGTCCCTGTGAACAAGAGGTGGCCTGCATCCCTTGTGTAAATATTCAAGTCCTGCACATATATTTACAATAACCAATCATTTTTTTCTTCTCGGTTACGTTGCAGTCTTGTGCAAGATGATGATATGAAAACCTTGTGCAGATTCCACTGCAATCTGAAGACGTTGTCGCCAAACTAAAAGTCTCGCACTACGTATTCTTCCTGTTGGGATCACATTGGAATGAGAAAACAAATAAGATAATGTTTTTATATCAACATAGCACAAACAATTTATTTTTGTTCCAATCAAATTAGCAAGAACACAAGAAGAATAGCGAGAATGGAAAGTTCATGGAGTTGGAACCTCTCAGTTGTCCTGACAGTGTTCCAAGAGCCATATGCTCATATACAAGTCCTAAATGTTCTTCATCCTTGCAGTAGCCAACCATGGAAACGAGATTCCTGTGATGAACTCTCGTCAAATGTTGGGCCTGCCAAATACAGAAACAATAGTGAATACCATGAAATTACCATGCATTAACGTTTTTTTTCCTATTAGAACATTCTATTTGTTGACAACTGCACTACAAACCTAAAAGCATAGTGTATCAAACATTCCAATACTTAACAATCTTGAATTAATTACCTCTGCAAGGAATTCCTTATTTCCTTGAGATGATGCATTAGATCGCATCTTGACAGCGACTTCAGTACCGTCTTCTAAGCAGCCATAGTACACTTTCCCGAATCCTCCTTTGCCTAGTTCTCTTTCAAAGTTATTAGTTATTCTCTTTAGTTCTAGATATGTGAATTGTCGATTCTCAAGTTCCAAATTATCATCTTCTTGCCCCCTCTTTTTATACCCTGAAAAATTCAGGAAAGAGAGTGATAAGAAAGTGCAATTTCATATGGATCACATTAAACAATTAGCAATCTTTTACACATCGAAGTTCTATAACTGGGACAACTAGAAGAATATCTAGGATTTGGTACATGAAAAATTACCTTGTGATTTTTTTATCACTTTGTACAATATGAAAACAAGCACCAGCACCAACACCACAGTTACTATACAAATAATGACAATGACAAGGGTTGATATCTTCTTCTTTGAGGAGGATGTTACTGTAACATTGCATGATGATCCAATGTCACAAAGGTTTGGATTCCCTTCAGTTCTGTATCACAGTGTTCAAACCAGAAATAAGATAATTTTCCAGAGAAAGGACTGTTGGTACTCAGTAATTCAGATAAATGATCAATTACTTAATTTAAAATTATTGTGACTACTACATTATCACATTTATCTGCATCACATCATTCATGTTTTTTTTTACTTTCTTTAGTAATCTAAATTACCAAATTAATCCAAATATCACATAGAAGATGTATCAATCCAAATTACCAGTTGAGTTCTATGCATTTTTATCAAAATTTTATTTTTTAATTTTATAAAAAATAATAACAATCAACTTGGATTTCCTTATTTTTTTAATCCTATACGAATAATTGTTGATCTTAATTCATCATCTTTTATTCATATCCATTTTTTATATTTTATTTGTTTATTGATAATAATATGCTATTAACATTTAAATATAACTTTTTAGGGTAATGTAGTATTTTTTTCTTCAACAATTTTAATTATGATTTATATTACAAGTACTTACCAAATAGTTTAATATGATATTATCGGTGATTTAACCAGTGATAATATATGCTGATCTAAATTTCAGGTATTTAGAATAATAATGTACTGAACGGCTCCTAAACAGTTTTTTTTAAGTCAGCCATGTCTATAAATTAGTAGGGTAGATAAAAACATTTTACACATTAATGTATTGATCACCTGTGAGCAACATACTGTGAATTTCCAAGTATACTGATACTCTATCTTTAAACCCAATCTTGACGTAATTTTCAATCCATTATGAGCAAGTATACGCAAGATTTTCAAGCCCTTATGCATCAAACTATTCATGTCCCTTCTTTATCACAGATACCATAAACATTTTTGAAATAGTTGGCTTCATTTGCTGAAGGCCAAGTATATATGTCAAAATTTCTGGATAAATTAATAAGTAATCAAATTGAAGTAGAGCAAACCTTAATGTAATAAATCCATTTTGTGATCTTGCAAGGAGAGCAGAAGGGATCGACCCACTTAATTGGTTACCTCTCAAATCTCTGCAAAGAAATATGCCATGATGAACCTTGTTAGCAATCCTTCCAAATTTACTAGCACAGGATGTTTGATCATGAGAGAACTTACAGGATTTTAAGGGCCGGCAATCCTGCGAAGGTGTCAGGTATTGACCCTGTTAAGTTATTGTATGACAAGTCCCTGAAGAAAGAAAAACGTAGCTCATTACCAAATGCTAATCGCATGCTATCAAAGCAAGGAAAAATAGCACTTACAAATATTGGATTGCGCCGAGGTCGCCAAAAGAACCAGATATTTGCCCTGTTAACCCGCTTGAACTCAGGTTCCTACAAATGCCAGAATATATTATATGAAGACACTCCCTTCAGCATGCACTTACTGAACATAAACAAGTACATTAAGTATTAAGTGCACTTACAGGGTAGTGACTCTTGGAGGACTAGACATTAAGCCATAAGAA
Source organism: Pontederia paniculata (assembly GCA_001647135.1). NCBI lineage: Eukaryota > Viridiplantae > Streptophyta > Magnoliopsida > Commelinales > Pontederiaceae > Pontederia > Pontederia paniculata. The sequence goes on along the minus strand of LTAE01004365.1, from coordinate 9,020 downwards.
CAGTTCAGTCTGTCCCAAGCAAAAGCCTTGGGTGAACAAGGATCTCCATTCCAGTTTCTCTTGATCTGATACCACGCCTTGATCGCCGTCATGGCACCAACTATACATCATAATATATAAAGCAATCAATGCACATAACCATGCAATGCACAGAAGGCAAATGGTGGCAGGCAGGCGTATATACCATCACCGTTGTCTGTTGGCACGGTGTCGTTCCTCATGGTGGTGTACACCTCCACGGCGTTGAGGAGGGGAGGAAGCGTTGAGTTGTCCAAGGCCTCCAGCGTAATGTTGTACTGAAGATATCCTCTATCAGGATTGGTCCCGTAGATGGCGTCGGAAAAGAGGCGGTCCGGCGTGAAAGGCTCGCCGTACCACAAGTAATCGTTAAGCTTGATGTAGAACTGCCTCGACATGTTGCCGGTGTAATCTACTATTTCCGAGAGGTGAAGGATGGTGAAGTACTCGTTGATGTCGCCGGCTTGGTACGGCCACCACGTCTTGAGCTTGGTGGAGTTGACGGGGATCACCGCGGTTTGCATGACGATGGAAGGCACCTCGAAGTAGTCCTTCTCGAAGTTGTTTACAGTTTTGGTGGTGTTTATCTGGGTCCAGTAAGGGATGTTGTAAAAGGGATCCCATATGCGATCGTGAGGATCATCAGGGTACCTGTTCATTGTAATGAACTTGTAAATTTTATGGTGCAAATTAAACTCTTTGCCGCATGCATCCAGTTATTTCAGTCCTGCTTTATATTCTACTCTACCTATAATAGTTTTCTTCATTTAAATGAGTATGATTTTCATAATTTAACCTAGAAAATAATTGATAAATAAAAATATTAGTGCTTAGTGATTAGTGATTTAATTATTAAATTTAATAAAAATATTTGACAAATACAATGTTTGTATCGATCGACAAATATAAAATGACTAAAAATGATATAAACAATTATTTAAATAGTTTATATTATTATATGCATCCTAAATTAAATAACTTATTTTTATTTGAACTATTTTAATATTAATAAATAATAAAAAAATAAATAATTAGCCAAATGTTTTATAAATTAATTAAAATAATAATAAATAATAAGGTGATCATATGGTACAAAGAATAAGTGTATTCATACAAATAATGAGTAACTAATAAAATATTTTGAAAATATATTGAAACTAAATTTTAACATGTTACACGTTACTCACTACTCTTGACGTTGATTTTTCAAATATCTCAAAATATTATTTTTTAATAATTATTATTATTAGTTATATTTATCAAATTCTATTTAATTAATACACTACATGCTAGTGTAGACGTTATTTTTAAGACGTGCCAAATAAATCCTACATCTAATGCTTCTACACGCTTCTGCACTACCTCTCCTTTTTAGTAACATTAAATTTCATAGCTAATTATTTTTATTTAAGTTTTAATAATTGGAGGATAAGAAAATGTTCGTCGCCTATGGAGAACCATCAAGATGTGGAGTGAATAAAACCGTCACATATTATGACGGATTAATATTTCTGCTTGAAATAGGATCGGACTTTGACCAATTCAATTCGCAGTTAAAACAATGTCATCTTCTGTCATAATTTTCTAGGGACTATCTATTGGTCTTAAACTTGAATTGCGATAATTTTAATTTTGATTTGCAAATTCCGATGAATTTATTTTTGTCTTAAATTTCGCTTGAAGTGAATATATTATATAAAATTCCGCCACCAAATCATAGTTTTATCACTTGGTTGAAAATTGATATTCAAGCTAATTTTAAATTAGTTTGAAAGTTAAAAGTTTATTCCATTACAACCACATATATATCTAAATATGGATGTGCTCTTTGTTTTAGCCCATCAAACAACTTATTCATTAGCACATCTATTACCAACCATAAACCAACTTAATTATTTATTAATTACTGTAGTCACTTTTATGATTAACTTTCATTTAAACAAGTATCAAGTCTAGTGCTTTTCTATTACATTTTTATCCACTAAGTCAAATAGGCACTAAGATCACTAGACAATTAATAATTGATTATTGAGTATTGACCTTTAATACACATATGATGTCACGGTGAATCCTCACCTTGCTTTGGTTTCATTATCTGAATTGATCAAAAGTTTACTTTTGAAAAGGTCATATATATATAATATTATTTTCTATTTCATAAGTTAATGCCTATATGACTAAATCTAACGCTTTCGTCCTCATGGAATTAGTCAAAACTTAAGAATACGTGAGTTTACCTATAAACCGTCACAGTTGGCCCCGCGTTGTACCGCCACTTGAGAACGAGAGAGCGTGAGGCGTTGACGGCCGGGTACATGACGGTTTTGAGTGGCCTCAACTCCAGTGCCGATATGAACGGCGTCCCCGTTCCAATGTTCACCAGGCAAACCGATACGAAGTCTGCCGTCGGCGCCGTGATCACTTCGGCCCGAGACGAACGTTCAGGGTCCGTTATGTTGATCGTTTTCCATAAGTTGACGCCGAGGTGGAGTTGGAACAGGTAGGGCTGTGTGTTCAAGCTGTCGTAGTTCCCATGCATGAACGTCGCCCTCACCAGGTACTTGTTGCCGGCGGTGGCGTTAATGGTGTAGCAGTTCCGAGCTCCGTCGGGGAAGCTCCGGACGGTCAACAGACTTGTCGCTGTGCCGCTGGAATATGCGCCTGAGATGTTCTTGTTGACGCCGGTATCTATGAAGCCAACATCCGAAACGTATGTTATATTTGTGGTTGCCTCCACGTAGAACTGGTTGGGAGGGATTCCGCAATCGATGCTTATAAAACCTGCAAGGATTTATGCATCAGTATGCATGCATGCAATGTATCGTTTACTTCGATAATTCATTAAAATAATACTCTCGAGTGGCTGATACAAATCAATATTTGAGCATGTTTGGTCAACCATCTAAGAATTCTCCTACTCCATGATGAATATTTGCACATGAAACAATCATGGATTTCTAGCTGCCTTCGATGTTCTTTGCGAAGGAGAAATAGTTTGATCAAAGTCAAGATGGTATGTCGTGCTGCACAATGATTAATGGTGAACTCTAGAGATGGAAGATAGGACAAGATCTAAGAGCTGAAATATAAGGGTACAACTGCACCAGAAACAGAAAGTAATGCAACCTCTCTCACTGTAAACTCAAATGGAACTATATATAACATGTCATAAAGATTTGGTATAATCTTATTACTAATAAGACCAGATTCTATCATGTTTTAACCAATTACACTTATCAGAGCAATTAACTAAGATGCAAAGCATGCATGATGTCTAGTTCTCCCCCTCAGCCATGCAATTGACCCTGTAGATAACAAATGCAAAGTAGAACAAAGAGTCAAAGACTTACCAAGAGTATCCGGCAGTTGACTACGAGCAGGAACGGCGGCCATGACGACAGCGAGCAGAAGAAAGCTCAAGATCTCCATCGGCCTTGGCGCAAGGAAGCCTCTGCCTGCCATTGCCACGTCTTGGTTTCCAGTTCGGAAGAAGGAAAAAATGCTACGACGCACAGTACGGCACCAAGTATATATCAAGGACGAGAATGGCAGACTGATCCATATCACCAACTGAGATGATATAATTATCATATTTGCATGGCATTTCGTTTTCGTTCGTCATCAGCGTGCTGCGTGATTAAATGTCAAATGCCCGGAAGTATCATCTCTGTCAGAGACAACGGCTGTTAATTAGTTTATCTTGTCCAACTGCTCCGGGAATGATAACAACAAAACGTCGCATTGCAGTACTTATTAGCTAAGAATCCGTACGTATATGAAACATAAATGTTTATCTTCAACAATTAATATTTCCCAGCCAATCATAATACTTGAAGCTTAGCCAGCTCGTTATGGTCGTCATGAGTTACCATTATTCAAGAACTATATTTAGTCAAAGGGATTGAAAATTATAATTGGAGTTCACTTGTTAATTAAATGAGTTGATGCAGTCATGGGGGGACATTTTTTCAATTGTCATATTTTTTTTTAATTATCATTCTAATATTTAAAAAATAGCGATATCAATTTTTTAATTCATAATATAAATAATTATGCATATAAATTACGAGTTAAAATTTTGATTCATCATCAAGTTGAAGCTTTCAACGATATTTTTTTGGTGAACTCCAACTCCAGACTCTACCATGAATATTTTTTTATGGCAATTTCCTAGCCCTCGGCGACGACCAGGATAAAATGCCAAAACTCCACAAATTTTTCATCTGTCCCTGATTGTCAAACCTGTTTTGGCTCTATGTTGATTTATTTCATGGCCCCAAGAAGTAGAATACGACTCGAAATCGAGCCGGGATTATGTGGGGTTCAAATTCTTTTTAATAGGAAGACGAACTAAAATATTAATATTGATTTAAAATAAAATATAAAAGAGTTTAAAAAAAATATTGCTAAGATAATTTAAATATAATACTCTTACATTTTTTTTAAATTATTATTTGTATATTTTAATATATAAATTAATATCATATCATAATATATAATTTTGATATTAAGGAAAAAATATAATATATTTAAGAGTTATTCCACATTTTCATGAAAGCTATAAAAATAAAAATATAACAATTATGTTAAAAATGATTTAAGAATCATTAAAAAAAATTTCATTATCCATCACGATTTCTATTTTTTTCATGTTTACATTTTCCATGCTTTAAAGATTAAGTTTTATGTTAACCACATATTGTGAATTTTAAAATTAATTATATCTTTTGTGGATTTAATTTATTAATAATTATTTAAAACATGATATTAGCCAAAATTCATGCTTATATATATATATATATATATATATATATATATTATGTATGATTAGTTTTAAAGGTTGAAGGAAATATATATCTAACTATTAATTTGATTTATTACTCATCAATCAATTTCTATATATTAATTTCTATAGATGTACATACATACCATATAATATATTTGTAAATTATATTTCAAAATATTTGGGAGAGGGGGAGAATCCAATTTAGTACTGTATAGGTATTTTTTACTATAAATATACATGTATATAATATATTAAGAAAAAATGAATGTGAAGCACACTTATAAAAATGTTAACATTTTTTATTGTTGTGAATAGTGTTCATATTTTTTATATAGAAAGTGCCACTAGTTATAGTGCACTACATGCACTACACCAAAAGTGTGATACACGCTCCATCCCCCCTATATATTATATAATTATTGGTCCAAAGGAGAAAGCGGAAGGTGATGTCTTGTTTAATTTGTTGCAGGGGTTTTATGTCGAAATTTCAACCCAATCTTGAAGAATCATGGGGACTTCTATGTCGTCTCATTAGATGCAATTGGGCGAAAGGAGGGTTTATGTTGAACCCGACTCATCTCTATTGCTCAATTTCTTAAAACTCGAAGCATCACCTCCATGAAAATTAGAAATATTGTAATCGATAATTTTGAAGTAAGATATGTATTAAGGGCAAAAAATAAAGCCGTTGATTATCTTGGGATGCTCTGCATTATCTGATGTTTTGAATGGGGAGCTGACACCTCAGGGCCTCTTACCTTTTCTAGTCTAGGGTCACCTGGTTCTTCAGATTAATATGAATGGATTTTTTTAAGAGATTAATATGCACTTTTTTCGATCTAGATCTATCGGTGTCTAAGGCTACTACTATTTTGACTAATTCGATGTTCGAGCGAAAGCGAAAAAGATAAATCCTAACCAAATTAGCAACTTCAGGAATCAAACTCGGAGCTGCTAGTTCCCATCGATCCTAGGGGACAATTCCACTATCCAACTACACCAATCAAAACTTATTTTTTAAGCCAATACATTGAATTAGTTATCTGACATGTAGAATAATTTTTATCACAACATCGTGAGAGGTATGTGGCCTTAGTCTCTACAAGAAGACAAGAGATAATTTTATATAATTCACCATTCATTGGACTCCAATAAAAAGAAGCCAAGTATGTCTTGATGTAATATATAAAAAAGTAAATATTATAGAGTAAATTAGATCAGCTATTAACTACTCCAAAACTTTAATCATTTTGAAAATATTATTCTTTTTGCCCTTCCACCATGTATGAAATGTTAACAAGTTTTAATCTTTTCATACTAGGTTAATTTGATGAGCTACCAACTATTTCAAATTTTGATGAATCTAAGAATTCATTTTCATGATTTTCATGATTTTCATGATAGCAAACTTAGTGGCATTGGTATTAATACTTATTTAAGTGATGCTAAAACATGTTTAAGATCAACAATGGAACATTTTTTTAAAAAATAGTCGCTCAATTTCTTTTTATTAAAATAAAAATCGTTCAAACTGTCAATCGAAGAAGCAACTAGCCATCATGTTTGGTTGAAGTTCCTAAACCGATTAAGGTTTAACTAGCCAAGGGGATAATTTGAAGTGTCAAATCAATGCAATGACAGTCTAAGTCACCCAACTAAATAGTTCAATCGACTGAAACTTGAAGAGAGAGAAAGAGAGAGAGAGAGAGTTATGAAGGACCTACATAAGATTGGTATTGGTTGAAACATTACTCGAAGAACCTCAACTAGTCAAAGTGCAACTGTCGAGATCAAAACCACAATGATGGTGTCGATTGACAGACTGATCAAATCATCAGTCAAGAAAACTCGATCAAGAGTTCAAAAGATGACTAATTCATTAACTAGTTTGAATGATCAAGTCAACCAATTAAAGAAAGTTCGATCCATCATACACTAACAACTATATTAATGACTAATTTCGAAGCCAAAATAAAATTTAAGTTAACAACGGCTAAAATGATGTTAGAACTCTATAAAAGATACTTCCGGCCTTCCAAAGTGGTCGATCTTGTTAGTAAAATAATTTAAGAGTATCTTGAACAATTAGGGCCACCACCTAAGTATAACATGATTAAATTTGGCTAAGAAAGTGGTTCTTGCTTGGACAACTTTGTGGCTCTTAGCTTTTTTCTAGGGTTTTGGCTCAAGTTGAAGGTTAGATTTTGTTTTATTTTATGTTGTTTGGATTAGATTTGGACTTAAACAATAGTTTTATGTTGAATGCTTGATACTTCTATCTTTTGAATCTAATACAAGGTTAATTTCCATTTTATATTAGTTTGTTATCTCTCATCATGAGTAGCTAACCTTCTCTTAGTCAAGAGTTAGTTGAAATTTAGTATTTGTTAATTATTCTGAATAATTGTGCATGGATTATGCTCTTTTGCTTTCTTTAATATAATGTTATACCTAAATAGGATTAATTTAGGTATCAGTTAATGAAAATCATATTGAGCAACTAATAATTTCATTAAGCAAAATATATATGTGCATCCTAAAATTATGAGTACATTACAGTATTATTTGATATTTGTGAAATAAATATAATTAGGTTATGTGGAGCATGAAAATTCCTTTTCTTATGTCTAATTAACATTATGCTCCCTTGAAAAAGAAATATGTGACCTTTAAATCAAACAAAACTAACGACCTCTAACAACCACACCGTGGCACGTTGGGTCAAAATAAACTCAAATGGATCTTTCATAATGTGTGGTTGACCAATGAAGCAGAAGCGGGCGATCAGAAATATCCTGGTTGATATCTATAATAGTTTGGAATCCTTTGATCAACTTGCAATTTCTCATGTACCTCGAGATGTTAACAAAGCTGCAGACTATTTAGCAAATTCCTAAGGGGATTCTTCAAACTGGGTCAAATTAAACTTAGATGGATCTTTCACAAACCCAAGGGAGAGCAAGTTATTAGATCACTTGACACAAGCTTAATTGTTGCAGGGACTATCCATAGATTATTTTGCTCAACACTAGAGTCGGAAGCCTGGGGACTTTGGTGTGAACTTATTACATGCAGGAAGTGGGACAAGCAAATTTGCGTCGAATCAGACTGTGTTACTTTGATTCAACTGAAACAGCCAAGCTCCAAGCCTTAGGCAATCAGAAATATCCTGATTGATATATGTAATAGTTTGGAATCCTTTGATCAATTTGCAATTTCTCATGTACCTCGTGATGTTAACAAAGTAGCAAACTATTTAACAAACCTTGGTCGCATGAATCTTTTGCATACTTTGTATCAAGAGCAGTCACCTTGTGCTCTCTTATCAATTTTTTACTAGGACAACACTGGATTTTGAATTTAATGCATGACCTTTTACTAAAAAAATAAAACAAAACTCTAATTCATGCTCATTCGTCACATTAGTTAACAACGATCCTAAATAGATTGGACAATCTTGTTGAAGCTGGATACATCCACTATACAAAAACTGATTATTTAGCTAATAAGGTCGCCTCTCATACTATGATTTTTTTGTGAAGATCATTGTTGGAGATAGCAGATGGAGACTGATCATCCAATCCCTACTGGCGCCGAGAAATTTTTTTCTAGGGGTATATAAATAATTTCATTATTTTGTGAGTGGTTGCCCTAGCTCCATCATATATATGTTATCTTTGGAGCGATTATGTACTCTGGTAGTTTTAACATTAACATAGTGAAAAATTCTCTATGACGGCCGTGGACGTAGGAGATCCATCTCCGAATCACGTAAAATCTGTGTGTGTTTTTTTATGTTTCTTGTGATATTTCTATTCTTGTTCTTCGTTCCCAACAACTGGTATCAGAGCCACGATGTTAGTGGGCGGTGGGAGCGATGGCGACAGATGATGGAAATGTCAAGATTGAGAAGTTCGATGGTAAAGATTTCGGCTTCTGGAAGATGCAGATCAAAGACTATTTGTATCAGAAGAAACTACATCAACCACTCTCATAAAATAAGTCAGATTCCATGAGCGACGCAGATTGGACACTGTTGGATAGACAAGCCCTGGGTGTTGTTAGATTGACGTTGGCTCGTAACGTCGCCTTCAACATCATGAATGAGAAAACCACGACGACGGGTTTGATGAAGGCATTATCAAACATGTACGAGAAACCGTCTGCGTCAAATAAAGTCTGTTTGATGCAAAGACTATTCAATCTGAAGATGTCT
>LTAE01004364.1:0-22000 GCA_001647135.1 Pontederia paniculata | reverse complement strand
GATGAGACTTGTGTCTCCTATGTTTCTTTTGGAAGAACTTGAGAGTCATTTTGTGTGTGTAATATAAAAGAAAAGAGTTGGTTGTAATATTTGAAACTAGACTTGTATGTAAAAGTTAAATAGTGCACTGGCTCTGAATGATCAATAAAAATCTTGCATGGTTTCACCACTTTCTATTATATTACTCTTGAATTAATAGCACGTTTCCGCAAAATTTTACTTGATTGTCCATGATATGTTGCGACCTGCGGGATAAACCAAGGTTTAAACTGGGGTCGTGACAGAATATGCAAATCTACTTCTATTATTTTATCTTCTTATTTTGTATGAAATTGTATTCAATCTATCATCATTAGAAGAAAATTTATAAACTTTATAAAACATAAGTTTGAACATTCATACTCATGATCCTTGACATATGGCATTTGATAAATCTATCAAAATTCATGCTCTAGGATTGGTGTCTACTACTGAAAGGGATTTCTCCAAATTCTAAGAAGGGCAAGTACAAATTTACGATGAAAATAAATTCGAAGGACAAGTAGAAAGGGGACCACTAGAAGAAGGATTGTCCTAAAAAGAAGAAGACTACAGTCTTGGAAATTGTATATGAGCGTAAGGAATCAAATATGATGATTTGGTTGTGACTGATCAACTATGCTTGAGGAAATTGAGTTATTGATTTGGGTATTCCTATCACATGACTTTGATCAAGGAGTGGTTCTCAATCTTTAGTGTTATAGCAGTGATTTTTTCATCAAAATTTGAATTATAAACATTTCATGTTCTAGCACGTGTCTTAGACATTTAGTTAGAAGAGAATGGATATCCTCAATAAAGAAAATCTTTAAGGTGGCTAAAAGATATCTAAAATTAGCTTATGCAAGCAATGTGTGTTCAGTAAGTAGTGAAAACTTTAGTTAAGAAAATTAATGCATAGAATGAATGTCCATATTCAACTACATACACATTGGTTGTTAGGATCACTCTCATGTTCCATGTTTAGGAGACCCTTTCCGTTTGTGATTAATGATTATTCAAGGAAGAACATGTATTCATGATGAAGAAAAAAGAGTGAGTAATTAAGACTTCACATAGTGGAAAGTTCTAGGCGAGAATGAAGCGTCGAAGAAAGTGAAGTGCTTTGGTATCGACCATGTTGTTTAGAGTTTTATTCGTTTGGGTTTGATCAGTTTTGCAAAGATGAATGCATTTCCAAATATCACATCAAAGATACATTGCATCAAAATGGTGTTACGAAATACATAGCTCATGTGAAATGTGTTTAACAATGACTTGGATCCATGAGTAAGACTATTACAGTAGCTATGCGGAATTGTGAAGAGAAGTAGACAACATCAATTTTAATTCTCTAGACACGCAATGTCACCTACAAGTGCATGACTAACTATAGTACTATAGGTATTGAATCCACAAGGAAGGTAAAGTAATTAAAGCACTAAATTATTATGCTTGAGCTAAGGTATTACACTAAAAAATCATGAATTATAAAAATAAAATTAACAAATTGAAATGCTAGACTAATTTTTATGGGTTTTTATAATCAATGTGGCAGAATAAAAAATGCAAAATATAAACTAGGAAGTAAAAGATAAATTCAATTAGTAATAAGGATCTGAAGCTAGTGTTCAGTTGTAGGATTGTTTAGATGGACAATTTCATTAATGATGATAAGATAAAGTTTGCATCAATGTAAATAAGCCCCAAATTCCACCAAAATAGGATTACGAATCAAACTACTTTCATAGTGTTGATTCTTTGATGCTCGATTCAAAATTATAGAGAACTAACATCCACAAGACTGCAACCCTCAACTCACTCCGTCACTTATAACTAGTGCATAAAACCCCCTTGCATACCTTTTAGTTCCAAGGATGTTGAACATGCTTCACAGCCTTGTGAAACTAGGGAGAGATAAGGAAATCACCAAAGTACAATTGCCTTCCGACTCACCCCACACACAAACTACCTTCTTCCATGGGATAGTTGGGGTTATTTCTACAATCTCCCACATTCTAAATGACCTAACCTCCTGATTGTCATCAATGATCAAAATATTAATAAATCCAAGACTCTACACTAAAATCAATTACAAGCGATAAAAATAATGCTATCGATCACACAAGGTACATATCATCTCTCATTATTCTTTCAAATAGGCTCAAAGTTCATATAAATCAAGTTTCTAATCTAAGCATTTCGATAATCCTACGAATATCCTTAAGAGTCAACAAAAAATAATATGAAAATATAGAATGAAAATCATCTTTCAACATAAACTCATTTGATTCATTAAAAACATCAGAAACCATGCACAAAAATATTAAGAGTAAAACAACAAATAAGATGATCCATTGAAGAGTTAAAGATCAACTCCAAACATATAACATATCATTCAAGCAATTCTAAGCCTCCACTAACTCTAAATTATGAGTTTAATTATAGAATTAACATTTTTAAGATTACTCAACGTTCCTCCAACATCCTTCTTGTCCATTCTCCCAATGCCTCATTTCTTTCCTTCTTTTGATGTTCCTCTCATTGCTGCAGCCAACCCCTCCCCCTCCATCTAAGGTTTTTCATGTTTTTTATACTTCTATCTCCTAACCATGTGTCCTAGGACCCATCTATGAATGTTCCAAAAAATAATTTCATCAATACACTCAAACTGAGTTGTATGCAACCTAACAAAAGCCTATCGTTTTGTCTTTATTTTATTTAGAGTGCTTAGTTGTGATTTGAGATTTGCATTGTTGTGGCACAATCATCTTTCATTTTCTTTCTTAATTTCCCAAGAAAATAAAATATTATCAGCTTAAACCTCAAAATAGTAAAAAATGACAATTTAACAAGAAATGTGAACTCGATCATGCAATTATGTGGAAAGATGTATATATATGAGGAATTATGCATAAAAAGAATATAAATTCATATTAAAAATTTCAAGGTTGAATATATGTTCATGTAAGTCCACACATCAATAGCACTTTTGAAGAGAATATGGTGCATGCTTTCAATTCAGGTATGAATACGATTTGTTACTTGATGAATTAGAGTTCCATTGTTGGAATTGATCTCAAAACTCCTATTAAGATTTAGTCAAGAATTTATATTGATTTTGATAAATTGAAATTTTTTGTTGCCCTATCCATTGTCATATTAGTGAAGGAAAGTTGTACCCAAGACCAAGGAAGGAGTTCTTGTAGGATATGACACAAGTGTAAAGGCGTATAGAATATAGTCTTCATAGGATCACATGGTCATCAAGAACATAAATATATCTTTTGGTGAGGTTTCAAACCTTAAGCCGAATGTGGATGTTGTTGATTCAAAAATGACAATATCAACAAATATATTAAGTTTGAGATAATTCCAATTTGAGATGGCAAAATATCGTATCAACTTCAACAAACAAAAGAATAAAGAAGAGCAACTAGATTAGGTGACATCAAATGTTATTGAGCGTACATGTATATAAGTAGTCCTTTAAATACAATGATGCCATCATATGTAAAGAATTCAAGTAGTGGATTGCGATAATGGGTGGGGAGAAGGGATATCTTCCTAAGAATCAAACTTAAGAGTTAGTGAAGTTATCAAAAGACAGAATAAGTCGTCGGTTATAAGTGGATCCTCAAGAAAAATCTTAAAATCCAAAAAATTAAGACATCATATAGAAAATGTTTGTGGCTTAAATACAACATTAACAAAAGAGGGAGTGGACTACATTGATATGTAGGATCGCTTGGCACCAAGAAGGGGGTGAACTGGTGTATAATATTTTTTTTCGAAAATGTTTTTCACAATCATTAAAACCAAAGCAACTTGAAAGGAAAAATGAGTAAAAGGAAATGCAAACTTGAGAAGAAGATTTGTTCACGATATTCGGCCCAACTCCTTGGCCTACGTTCTCTCTACAACTTCTCACGCCTTGAGAACCTCGGAGTTCCATTACCAAATCTTCTTTTCGAATAGGGAGAAACACAAATTTTACAACTCTAATCTTTTCTCTGCTCAAGAGGCAAAATCACGCATCTTTTCACAATGAGCTTTATCTCAATATTACAAAGAATACTTCTCACACAATCTCTCTCTTACAATATGAACTCACTTAAAAACAAGAGAAAGGGAGAAGAAAAACGCAAATTTAGGGTATAGGTGCTCTTTTGATGCTCTTGGGAGTATTCAAGATGAATCCTTCTTGATTGTTACTGTTGCAACTTCCTAAATGCTCTTATATAAGCTCTTGGCTTCAATATAGTCGTTGCCCATCTTTTCCCTTTGATTTGACTTGAAAAAATAGCTATTGGGGCAATTTTGCTCGCCATTGGTCGATCACTCTTATGCACCAGTCGACCGCTCTAATGAAAAATAGTCGTTGGTGTATATATCGGTCGATCATTGTCCTGGAGCGGTCGACCGTTTCTCGTCCAATAGCCAACTCTTCAACACCATGATGGGAGTGGTTGACCACTCTGGCGGACCAGTCGATCGTTGTATCGACCTTTTAATCGGTTGAACACTTGTTTCATATTGGTCGATCGTTGTCCTGTATCGATCGATCGTTTTGACTCTGATTGCTCTTTTTCACTTATTTTTCAACCTATAAGTTGCACAACTTAATCCGGTGTTAAATAACTTTTAATCACTTAGTTTTGCTATCATCAAAATACTTGGGGTGTGTGAACCAACATGATATCTTTTCAATAATTGTCATACATACTTTCGTACAAGTGCTACTTGTTTTTGTAGCACATGAAAATTTACAACTTAAATAGTTAGATGTGAATGTTGTCTTCTTACGTTGGAGAACTCGAAGAATACATCCTTATGAGTCAACTCAAGAAGGTTCCCATTAAGGGCATGAAAGATCAAGTTTTCATATTGAAGAGTCCTTGTATGTGTTGAAATAATCCCACAAATAGTAGTATAAAGAGGTAAAGAACATTATGATTAGTTAAGGGTCCAAAGGAGTTCTTTTGATTGATGCATGTATCATAAGAAGGTAAATGATGACTCAATCATCTATCTGCTTATGCTTATTGTTGTAAGAAACATGAGAGACATTCATAATTAGAATAGACTTCTTAATATAGAACTCGATATGAAGAATCTTAGAGATCTAGAGTTATCTCAAAGAAGGCAAACTATTCTTATATCAAAAAAGTTGATATTATGAATGTTGCTAGTGGTGTCAAGATTTTGGGGAACCCTGATAAAGGAGCATTAGCAAGTAATGAAGCATATATTTCAATATCTGATGAGCATTTGATATTGGCCTCATCTACAAAAGTGATACAAAATATTTGATTGTAGGTTATTTTGATTTAAATATATTACGATTGCTAACTGGAGAAGATCGATTGATAGATTATATTTTCATTTTGAGCAATTTTATCATTAGTTGGAAAGCTAAGCTAAAATTATAGATCACATCATTTATCATAAAAGTTGAGTACGTAATACTGACAAAAATAATCTTGAACTACATCAGATCATATTGTAGTATACTATGACAATTTTATCGGTGCAATATATTTAGCCAATGTTCAAGTGGATCGTGAAAGAAAGAAAAAACATCACTATTGAATCACTTCTTTCATATTGGGAAGAGGACAAATAACCCAATTGACATGTTCATCAAATTTGTTCTTAATAGCAAGCTTCAATATTGTTTGGACTTATTTAATATTGATGTCATATTTTGATAACATATGTTCTTTGAAAGATTCAATTCAATGATAATACCTAGAATTCTAACTCTCCTTGCGCCAAACACCGAACTTAGGGATCATGAGGGATCACGTCATTAAGGGTGTGGAAAGCAAAGGCCCCTGAAAAAATTGTGGTGTATTGTGTTCCTAATTTGAAATTAAAATATGACAAGTGTCCTATTTTTAAAAAAAATACCATAGTGACTATTTAATGACAATTCTATAAATTTTCTAATATTAGAGTTTACATAACTTCTGGATCATGATAATTCTTTTTAAATTTTCTCTTATTACATAATATTTTTACGGTGTTCCCGTAAGATATCTGCTTCAATGACCATTCATGCAAACTTGTGATTAATTACTAGAAAAAGGATTATACTTATATTAGGGAGAAAAATGCTGTATTTGATCCAATTAATAAGAAGTAGCAACTCAAGCTGATAATTAACTAGTGAACCTATCACTATTGTTTGTTATCCAATTGTTCCAACCAAGTAGCACAAATTGTACAAGTGCTGCATGTGATCCGACCAACCGACAAAGGACACAAAATCAACAAGACACCACGGAATCCTTGAGATCGTGTTAGGATGACTTCTTGCTGTTGTAGCAGAACGGCATGCAGTCGATCAACCTGCACCAATGGACGCCAGTGGAAAGAATTAATGACTGGCGATCGAGCAGCAGCAGGAAATTAAATAGAAAAAAGAAAAGACAACTTGGGGCTTTAAAAGAATAGTGCAATGAAGATCCAATTTTCCAAGGACCTAATAAGAAATAAACTAGCAATGTTTGATCATTAATTTCATCATGTACTGATCTGGAAGCTCAAGTTTTGAAACATGTTTTTACCTGTCCTTGCGTTTTTCCAGGAATCGAGCTATGGATGCCCTGCGAGCTTGGGGTATGGCTGCAGTGAGAAATCGATTAGTGGTTACTTCTATAATTACACTCCGGTGAAAAATCATTTCCTGTAAAAGGTTCACCAGAGAGCATCGAAACCCTCTTTGCAGAAATCACTGAACAAATTGCTATAAGTACCTCTGGGCATGCTTGCAGATGAGCAACTAGAGTCGACAGTGCCATCAACAAGTTTCAAAGGTGCAGCAGAACAAGGCCTTGAGCTGTTCAGCATCGCCATGTCCTCATGGCTCGTGGCATGAGATCCAATGGTGAGAGTCAGAGAAACAGGGTCGCCTGAGCAGTTTGATGTCTCTCGGTTCTGCTGTGGGATCTCGGATGCATCTGTCGGAATTGGATCTTTGATATACATTGGGTCAATTGCAGATGTCACTAGTCCTGATTTCACAAAGCTTGAACTTATTAATTTAGGCCTATTGTCTGCCACCTGCATGATCTCTTTGGCCTGCAGTGAACGAAATTTTCTACATTTAAAACCTTTTGCGTGACACAGTGCATGCAGATTGATTAAGAATTACATGCTTTCTTTTTCTTCTGCATACCTGGTCCAGTGAAACATCATTGTAAACAAGCACAGCACCTCTGTAAAATATAGTGAGCTGTGCTGGTGGCGCTTGCTGCTTTGCTGGATTACTATGTCAGATACAGAACTTTAACTAGTCAATTTTCTATACTATTTTCAGATAGTTTTGTATGAAATCAAACTACATTACACTACAGATTCGTACCACTGTAGGAAGGATCCTGGGGAAGAATCATGAACAGAGGCGATTTTTCCTCCGGCGTCCCTCTGCACACTCTGCTGTTGTGGTATTAAAGAAGCAGCAGCAGCAGCAGCAGCAGGAGAAGGGGCAGGAACACTTGACCTGAATAACTGCTCAGTCATCTGACAGCGCTTGGCTCTACCATTGTGCAGGTGCATGGGGGATCTGAAAGACTTGGCATCCAGGCCGTTCGTGTTGAGGCATTGACCGAAAAATGTCTGCAAAAGGAACATGTTAAATTTATCAAGTTTAGTCTCTTGACATTTGGAAGCATTTTGATCCTGTAGAGGGCAAGGCATCAGTCCAGCGATAAGTTAAACCTGAGATGCTAAATTGTAAGGTGAGGGTTGAAAGCCCAATGGAAGGATCCTGTCATATGACATATTTCTCATGCTGTTCGCTTCAGCAGCTTGCAAGGGGGAGGAGGAGTCATGGAGAGGAGGGATTCTGGTTGGAGGAAGGGGAGGCCACTGACCTCCATGGATTCCTGCATGCATGTTACAATAACTTTGCATGTAAATTCCCATATATTATGGCCTCAATTACTGCTATATTATTTTTATTATGTTGTACAAGCCCAAGGAGAGGGGAGTAGAACAGACATGCAAGTGTCTCTTTTGTTCTTCTTGACTCACCCGATAAAATAAAATAATATTATTAAGGAAACATGCATTCGCAGATGAAATAAAAAGAAAAAAGAAAAGTTATGTACCCAAAAATAAATAAAAAGAAAAAATTCAAATCCGATCTGAAAAAAGAAAAGGAGAAGAAGAAAAAGCGACCCAAAGTTCCTTGCAGAAGAAAAAATCTGAATCTGAAATCTCAAGCTGAAACTAAAACAGAAGCAAGCAGAAAGAACACATATACTGAAAATTAACAAAACTAGAATAGAGGGAACACAACCCATATAATGATTCAGTAACTAACCTGAATCGTTCAAGTAGTAGAGGCCATGGAAATCCCTGGGCAACGCTATGGGCGACTTACCACTTGGACCCAGACTTCTCTCCATGGGAGCTTCAAATTAATTTAAGGCACCTTATAATTAATTAATTAATTCGACTCCATTCCCAGCTGATCACAAGAACTATACCCCCCTTTTTGCTTGAGAGTTGTTGTGTGGCCGGTTGCTGTGATACTTACTATTGTTTGTGATCTATCTGTTAAGAAGATGGAAGAGGAACGGAAGGATGTGATCATAAAAGAGGATGAGAATGAAGTGAGAACAGAGGCAAAAACATGTGAACCAAGAAAGAGGAGGGAGGAGGAGGAGGAGGAGGAGGAGGAGGAGAAATAAAAGAATGGTTGAAGTGATATTATTGTAATGATAATACTTGGTGGAGTTCTTCCGCGTGATGAACGTGCGAGAATGCGAGATGGAGGTGTTGAGGGGGCATATTAGTTATCCGCTGGTCGCCGACCACGTGCGTATCGTGGGATAAACTTACACATCATTTTCTGCAACTTGGAGAAGGAAATGGGAAATGGGAAATGGGAAATGGGTGGGTGCCGTTTTCTCGCTTTTAATGATTTTTGCAGTCAAATGGTAGAAAGAAAATGACTTTTCGGCAACAAGCCCAAACCAATTGACATTTTCTTTCTCTTGTTTCAAATTTCATTTGTCAAATTGTGTTGCAACTTGTATGGTAGTTGCACTATCATTTTGACGACATATATCGTATGACTATTAATTATATTCATGTACTTAAATAATTTTTCTTTTCTAGATTCATCAATATAGAGAATAAGTATTATTTTTCCTTTTTCATGATATCCTAAATGAATTACTTTTAATCAACAACTTTTAAGGTATTAAGCCTAAAAACCAATTGGTTCTATTTCGATCATGCCTATCTATAAAATTTTCATTTAGAATATCATCAGTTGTGTTGAGTCAGTGCAATTTATGATGACACCATATTAATCAGAATGACAATAGTTTCATACTTATGATCGAGATAGTAAGTGAAAAAAAAAGTTGAGCCTAACAGAGATCAAGATAGAATCCTGGAGGTGACAAAGAAAGAAAGTTTAAACATTCTTTTTTTGTAAGTGTTAAAAACTAAAAAAAAGAATATTGATGGATCGAATTTATTATAAATGTCTTAACCATAAAATATTATCACGTGGAACCTTCAACTTGTCCGAAGCAAAGAGTCCAATGGAAAGAAAAAACTATCATCATTATATATTTTTTATCTGCTTCCATAGTTTATAAGATTATTAATCCCGCTAAACTAATCAGTGTTATCTCATATCCAGAGGCCGAGTCAGGAATATTTTAAATGAGTTCACTATTAAATATAAAGATGCAAGATAGATTTGTGAAGAGATAAAATGAGCATAAAAAATTATAAAAAAATTTAAAACTATTACTAATGATTAAAGAATATATATATATAAGACGTAATTATTAAACTACATAAAGCATGATAACTATACAAATATATTAGATAAAATTGATTATTAATTAAAATAAATATAGATTAAAATATAAAAAAAGTATGTCAAAGTTGGTTTCGTAATATCTAAAATAGTATAAATCTTTTGTGCAAGTAATAACTAAAAAATTTAAAAATAGAAAAAAAAATACAATTTGTTACATGATTGAAAAATATTGATGAATAATTAGGAAAGAAATAATACAAGATAATAATTAGGGAAAAAATAATACAAGTTTAAAAGATTCTAAAAAATATTAAGATAATAATTAGGAAAGAAAATTACTCTAAGGAAAATAAAATTTGTTACCTAAGAAAAATAAAATTGATTAGGTGGTGGGTAAGAACATCTAATAATATAAATATTAATGAATTGATTCTAAAAATAAAATTTGTTACATGATTGAAAAATATTGATGAATTGAATTCAAGAGAAAGAAAAAATGCAAAAATGAAAAATCATCAATAATATAAAATAATTAATCACAAGATATTATATGTATTTTTTATAAATTGGTATAACACATGAAAGAATTTTTAAATGAAAAATTAAATACAAGCTCATTATATATGAATGATATAATAATATCAAAGAAAAGTTAAAAGATTTTAAAAAACTAAATAATAATTAGAAAAGAAAATTACTGCAAGAAAAATAAAATTTATTATATAAGAAAAATAAAATTAATTAGGTGGTGGGAACATCAAAACTTACTCAATAAATAGGTGAAAACTCAACATCCAGATTCGCACCCTGGTGGGTGAGAAGATGTAAACCCCTACTGTATGTACCACTCTGCTAACTGGGTGGATGTGAAAATATAAAATGCTATTTACTATATAGGCGAGAAATATCGAGTAGGCGGCAGGCACTTAATGCCACCTTTGCTCATATCTGACACCTAACAATTGTGGATGAGGCTCCAAAAAAATTTTCAATATCCACAAAACTCAAACTCAGAGACCTCCTTAGGTGAGGAGGAGCTCCTTACCATATTTTAAGTAACGATTATTCTTCATATTTTCGTTGATCTCTTCTTAATTAGATTTTAAAGTTTTTACAAATATCTCAGATAATTTAATGTTCAAAATATAACAATAAATCTTCTAATTTGCATCTTTTTTATAAAACTTTAACTTTAAGTAAATTATGATAACAATCAATTGTTTCATTCATAATGTTAATATTTTTGTGACATTTAATCTTTTAGATACATACTAGCATGAATATATAAATATATGTTGTAGGAATTATAACTAATATGATTCACAAAAGTGAGATATATGGAATACCTTGTTATAGTGGAACGGAGAATGTTGGAGCCGAAGGATTTTTTCACGAATACTGATGGCACGTAGGTCTATCCTCGTCGTCCGAAACTAAGTCACGTGGACTTAGAATATTGGTTCACAGCTCAAAAGCTTTGAACAAGTGAAAATGTAACACTGACTTTTACTTTTCATGTGCACTTCGCTACACCTCAAATGCTTATCTTGCAGCCCTTATAGCATGAT
Organism: Pontederia paniculata; assembly: GCA_001647135.1. Lineage (NCBI taxonomy): Eukaryota > Viridiplantae > Streptophyta > Magnoliopsida > Commelinales > Pontederiaceae > Pontederia > Pontederia paniculata. The sequence goes on along the minus strand of LTAE01004364.1, from coordinate 10,621 downwards.
GTTAGTTAGAGGAGAGAAAAAGACATGCAACTTGGGGAGTGCATGGGACATGTCCATGTCCTTTTGTGGACATGGATGAACACGAGAGCCAAAAGGTTGGCTCCCGCCTCCAACACACTTAGTGTATGACCTTATGTCATATGTTAGTGCATGGCACCTACTAGGTCGCGCATCCATTGCAGGCAATTTCTATAGTCTCCCACTCGCATGCAATGGTCTAATGTTATTTCTTTATCAATTGTTCATAATATGGCAGATAAGCTATTCTACTCATGAGTACTAGCACAATGTAGATACGGGGGCCTACTATTGTGACCTATTAGGGATACACAACTAATCAACCAACTTAAGAATCTTATCATGACCTATTAGGAAAAACATGATGCGCTATCACTGAGTTAGATTATGATTTATTAGGAAAAATATAATCACTCAAATATTTTGTAAGCATGGACTATGACTCGCATAGTTGCTCTACAAATATTTTTGAGCCAAAACTATGACTTACATAGTTGCTAAAAAATTGCATACTCATTGTACTTTAGATTTGTCTTGTTGCATAGTCCATAACTTGTAGTAATCAATTTTGTATGCAAAGTTATTTATCCTCCACAAAGATAAAATAGTTGGCCAACTTTATACAAAATTCTCATGCAACTTATAACACATCTTCCTCTCATCCCCATGCTTCTCAATTATAGATTAGTTGCTTGAGTACCCCGCTAAAGTAGCAAAGACTAATCCATCATTTTGAAGTACAGTCAAGAGTCTAAGGGCACACTAAACTAATAAGTTTATATAGACTCACACTATGACGAAGATGAATAAATTGGTTCGTCATGTCTCAATGTCAGCTTGGCATACTTGGTTTGAAAATACAAGTACTACGATGGAAACTCACACTAAAGGAGCGTATGTCTTAACTCTACAAAATTTTTACACCCCAAAAACCTAAGTTTTCTCATCCCCTTACGGAATCCGACTTAATTCCTCCCAACGGATTCAAATAAAATGATATGATTCAACCTCAGACCCTTTTGAATGTAGCGGATAACAGCGGAGCTCGAGAATTGGTGTGTATTCAACTAGCCCTCTTCTGCCATCATGTTGAGGTCTCATGTTTGACTACTTTTTATTAGGCTGCATGAAATTACTACAATTAAGTATATTTTTTCTCGAACATATCGAGACGATTTTAAACCATTTCTATACAAAAAATATCTCAGTCTAAATTATTTATTTTCCGTTCACTATCTCCTAAGGCACAAAGGCATTTACTCGTGTGAGTGAGTAAACTCGTGCCATATCGATATACTACACATGCATAATTAGAACTTATCACAAAGATAATTCATGAAAGGTAACTTTTTTTTATTAATAAAGAAATTTAGTACATTTCTTTATTACATCCTACGCAATCCTAGTGCATTTACATGTCTCAAAAAAATTTATCTAAGTAATAGTTTGGTGAATGGATCAACAACCATTTTGTGTATTGATATGTACTCAACATATATCTTCCATTTTACTTCTTCATGTCATACAAACTTGTACTTTGTGTCGTTATATTTTTCTTTGCAATGGTAATATTCGTCCTTTAGATAACCTATGACAGCTTGATTGTTGCAGTATAGGACTATTTTCTTCATTGCATCATCTGTAAAGCGCAAGTGTTGAAGGAACATCTTTAGACATAGAGCCTCTTGCAGTGCAACTTAACATACGATGAACTTTGCTTCCATTGTAGACAATGTTATGTGATAGCACCATTGCTAAGAAGAAACGCATATCCGGAGGTGAACTTTCGCTCGTCAATGTCTCCTTCTCAATCGGCATCTGTATATCTAGAAAATTACAAGATTCCTCTATGATAAGATAATGCAAAGTCACCAGTTCCATTGAGGTACCTCATTATTCTCTTCACAACTTTCCAATATTAGCGTCCAGGTTTGCTTGATATCGAATCACTAGACTTATGAGATAACATATGTTTGGTCGAGTACACAACATAGTGTACATCAGGTTGTCAACTACACTCGCATATGGAATAGATGACATTTCTTTTTGCTCCTCTTGAGTTTTCGGGCACATATTGAGACTCTAGTCGTTGCCTTTCATAATAGGAGTATCAATGGATTTGCAACTATCCATATGAAATCGTTGTAAGATTTCATTGGTGTATGACTCATTCGACAAAGCAAGGAATCTTTTGGAATGATCTCGTTAAATTTTCACACCTAATATGTAGGCTACTTCACCCATGTCCTTCGTCTCAAATATGCAGGGCAATCATTTCTTGATGATGACTATGAACTCCCTATTATTTCCATATAGTAAGATGTCATCAACATACAATGTCTGATGACAAAATAATCATCAAACTTGTAGAGAAACACATAATTGTCTTCATCGATCATGTCAAATCTGTACGAAATTGTTGATTGATGAAATTTGATATATCATTGCCTTGATGATTATTTGAGTCCATAAATAGACCATCGCAACCTACAAACTTTGTGCTCTTCACTATTTACGAAGAAACCATTAGCTTGTTTCATGTAAATTTTTTCATCTAGTTCTTCATTGATGTAATTTCAAGACGTGACTATACTTAGAATTAGACGAAATCAAAGTGAGCGAACCTTACGACCGGTACGAAGGTTTCTTCATAACTAGCACCCTCTTCTTGGGTGAAGTTTTTCGCCACTAGATGAGCTTTGCACCTCTCAATAGATCCATATGTGTCTTGTTTAATTTTGAGAACCCACTTGTTCTCAATCGCCTTTTCGACCAGGCGGGGGATCAACTAAGTCTCATACTTGATTTATTTTTTTGGTGATCGTAACTCATCTTCCATTGTCTTGATCAATTTTTATTTAATAGGTGATGAAAAATTCTTACTGAATGACTTAAGCTCGAGTTATTCTTCTAAAGCAATTTGTAAGCTTTGTATAGCCCTTCGATACCAAATCGTCGTCGCAGAATACATTTTCTAGTAGTCCTTCGCAGTGAACTCTCTAGTTCATTAGTTGGCAGTGTATTGCTCCCACTCAGATTAATATATAGGAGCAAGGGGACAGACTCATCGATATATTGATCCACCCTTGGCATTAACTCAAGATCTTCATCTCGATGAAGTGTTTTGTCAATCTCACTTTGTTTAGGAAAATTATGTTCCAAAAATTTGCATTTCTACTTTCTATTTCTATGATCGTTCCATCACCCCTTTCACTTATGAACACATAACATTTTAAAGTACCAAAATATATAATGAAGATGCATTTCTTTCCTCTCGGGCATAACTTCCCATGCTTATGGGAGTTGTTAAGGACATAACTCGTGCATCCCCAAGGACGCAAAGCTTAGAGATGGACTTTGACGAAACCCACTTCAATATGTAAGCTACAGTCAATAAGACATCTTTTGATAGATTTGCTTGTGTCATCATAGAGCTAATCATTTCAAGTAGAGTACAGTTTCTCCTTTCAGCAATACCATTTTGTTACAGAATCTCTAATATTGTTAATTGTCTAACTATACCCTTTTCGTCACATAATTATTTGAACAAATATGAGAGATAATCACAATCATGATATGTGTGCAAGACTTTAATCTTATGATCTAACTAATTTGCAGACATGTTCAAGAATCGCACAAAGCAATCCAATGCTTCAGACTTTTGAGAAATCAGATAAATTATATCATAGCGCGAGTAGTCATCAATAAATATGATAAAGTATGAGAAATCATGTCTTTCTACAATATTCGTCGAACAATAAATATTCGAGTGAATTAATCGCAATAGAATTTATGTATGTTTTCCTACACCAAATGGTTTTCTAGTATTCTCGCTAGTTAGACATCTTTCACAAGTTGGTAAGTTGATCCTAGCGAGAGAATCCACGAGTCCATCTCTAGTCAATTTGATCATTCGATCTTGACCAATGTGTCTTAATCTGGCATAAGCAACAACATTTGTGGATGACATAAAAGAATAATTACAAGCAAAATTTATAATGTTTACAACATAGAAACAATTTCAAAAGAAAAAAACATAACATAAAGAAGTGTCAGTTATTGAAATGCCAAGATGTTTGAAATATTACATCCATAAGTGTTCATAGTGGACAAAAATTTGAAATTTCTACATAAATCGAGAGCATACAAGATATTTCAAAGGCAATGGATCATCCTTGTGCTAAGTACTAACTTGCATGTTGCTTGTTCCTTTGTCCTTTATGTTTAGAATGTCTCTTCTGATGTAACGTTGATTTGATGGAGGAACTTCATGTCCCTTGGCTATCGGCCTATTGCTCTAGAATATGTGATTTACAAAGGATGAATTTCAACAAGTAGATAGCAAGGAACAAAAGCAAAAGTAGTGCGATCAGGAAAATCTGTTATGGCTTAGTACTATAACGGGCCAAGTACCCTCTAGTACGTCAATTGTAGCACTTTATTTTGCTTTTGGCTGATTTGCCACCACGCTTCTTACGATTGTGCTGACAATCTTGAACACTAGGTTGACCATTGAGCTTTGTTGTCTTTTGTGTGACTTATGTTGTTTTCTTTTTTCGAAGCTTGCATTTCTCCCTTGGACTTCAGAAACATATGTTGTAGTGGATGCTTGCTATTCCAATTCCAAGAATTTGATGACTACTTCAAAAGAAGTGATACTTTCATCACTAATCAACCTTAGGTGCGAGTCATACATTGCATCCGAAAGTGAGTGGACAAAACAATAATTATATATGAACAATCTTCAACATTCCCTAGTTGTTGTAGCTCATTTTTTTATGTTCATCATTTCTTGAAGATGTTGTTCACACTTTGATTTGTGTGCATCTTGCAATTTCCAAACTTGTCCATGAGCCAGGACATCAAGATGAAAACAGGTTGCATGTTCTTCGAAGGTCATCTAGTTCATTGCATCTCTATCAGTCATTCGTACCCTATCTTGATCGACAATTATTGACTTTGTCCTCATGGTCTAAGTTCCACAAGTAGGGGAAGATATTAGTGCACTAATAAAATAATGAAGTTCTAATATAATGACATTGAGAGGTTACTATGCTCCCACTCATATTCCACTATCCCAAGAATAATCTTAATTTATTAAATTAACAATGTGACTCATCTATTCTATAAATTTTAGATTAAACAAACAATTCAAAATCACCAAAACTCGTTGCATGTGACACACAATACTGTTTCTAATTTGTCCAGGATAATCAGGCATGGAGCGACGAGATCACTTCCCTAAAAGATGTCTTAAGTAACCACGTCCATTCTTCAGTTCGACACCAAAATAGAAAAAAATTATATTGTCACAGTGACATATAATCCTATTTTCAAATACTACGTTGACAATGAACTAAGCTACTTCTTTGGAACCTTTTCTAGGCATGCTTTCTCGTGTCAGAACTACTCGACAGAAAATATTGATTATTATAACTGTAGTGAGTTTTCAAGTGCCTTAATCCTACAAAAGAACTACTCTTATGTTTTAAATTGCATATGTTTGTATCTTAGGTTTGTGTAATTAGACTAACTAATTATAATTTCAATTATTTTCCTAGGTTTCAAGGTTTTTATGAAACATATATGGCAGACAACATTTCCTTTTTTGCAATAAATATACACAAAAATATTTCATAAAGAAATTAAAAGTATCATCTAATTTCAGAACATGAAATTAAAAAAAAACTTATCATGCATCATTTGATTTCACAAGGAAATTAAATCACACATGTGGCATGCTTTTGTTCCAATAAGAATCAATTATATAGTTTTAACACATAACCAAAAATTATAATATTATGCTATTAATATTCATTTTCAACAAGAAAATATTTTTCATGATTGCTATTGCATATGCAATTTCATTTTACAACAAATTTTCATGCATATATTAATTTCACAAAGAAAATTTTCAATTATTCAATAAAATGACACGACATATATGACATTTTAAATATGCATATTTTGTGTAAAAATTTCATAAATTATTCTATAAAAGTTCCTAACTTTTCGTAGTACTAGAAGTAATTTTCTATCACTTTCACAATGTGGGAATGTGTGCATTACCAACTCATGGCAATTTTAGAAATTACAAAACAAAATGTTATAAATACTGAAAATAATGACAGAAATTTTCTGAAAATTTATCTGAAATTTTGACAAAATTTCAAGTTTTCTGAAAATTATATGTGCTAAATGAATTTCATAAAAAAATTCCAATAATTGCATATATGAATTTGCAATTAATCATAAGCACGTAATTCTCAAACAATGGTATAAAGATAAAATAATATTCTAGAAAAAGATTAAAAAATATTTTTCCTCATTTTTGGGATAGGTAAAGAATATTTTTCTATCAGTTTTTGATTTTTTTTCAAAAAAAATTATTTTCTTCATAGTGGGCTTTGATCCCACTGCTCTCATTTACTGATTTTTACAAAAAAAATACACTTTTTTATGTATAGTGGCCCTTGTGACCACTACTTAGATTTTTCTGTATTTTTTCTAAAACACTGTTTTTTTCTGTAAAGTGGACCTTGAGCCCACTGCCAAGTAATGCTCAAGAAGCCCATCAAGTTAGCGGATATGTGGCGAACTAATATAATTCTCAAAATTGAGATATAAAGAATAATTCCTTGTAGCCGAAGCGAAGAATGTGGAAGCTAAAGAGTTTTTTCATAAATATTGACAGCACATCATCTTGTCCTCGTCGTTAAGAACTAAGTCACTAGAAGTTAGAATATGAATTCATAGATCAAAAGTTTTGAATAAGAAAAAAATATAACACTGACTTTTACTTTTCGTATGCACTTCTCTGCACCTCAAATGCTTGTCTTGTAGCCATTATGTAGGGCATGATGTTAGTTAGAGGAAAGCAGAAGTCATTCAACCTAAGAGTGCATGGGACATGTGCATGTCCCTTCATGGACATGGATGGACGTGAGAGCCAAAAGGTTGGCTCCCGCCTCCAGCGCACTCCGAGTGTGAACTTGTGTCCAGTGCATAGCCCCTATTGGGCCGTGCACAATGCATGGCCCATTGGCCATTGCAGACGTTTTCTACATATATTTATATGATGAACGACTTTGAAGAAAATTATAATTTCACCATTTTCGTTTAACTAAAATGAAATCATTTTATTTACTTAAATCTGAGTATATTTTTTTGTACATCTATAAGAATGTCGATTTATCTCATGATGAAAATATATCACAAAGGATTAATTATACTTACTTTCCACATCGTATTTCCACTTAAAAGTTGAACTATAAAAAAAGTTCAACGAATCCCACCATCAACTTCCTATGTGGCAAGTGAACTATGAAGTTCCTCTTTAACTCTCGTGAAGCTATTTTAATATTTAATCTTCACCCCACCATCAACTTCCCATGTGGCAAGTGAACTATGAAGTTCCTCTTTAACTCTCGTGAAGCTATTTTAATATTTAATCTTCACCCCACCATCAACTTCCCATGTGGCAAGTGAACTATGAAGTTCCTCTTTAACTCTCGTGAAGCTATTTTAATATTTAATCTTCACCCATGTATTATAGTGTATTTTCATTTCCATCCAACACTTGGATTGATGTTTAGACTTCTTTATTAAATTAATTTAATTTTAAATATTAAAAAATTATAATAAATATATAACGTCCTCAAATTTACATCATGTCACGTAGTAGAATATGAACTTAGAGATGTTACGATACTTTTATTTGGCTTAATATTTGATCATAAGATTAGTCAACAATATGAAAACATCATAAAATAGAACAATGCAGAAGTTAAAATAATAAAATAAATTAGTTCAATAATAATATTCTATTATATTGTTCAATAATAAAAATACATGACTAATAAAATTTCAACAACTCGATAAAAAAATTGATATAACTTAAGTTAGACTCTTGGCATGTGCAAATCTTTAGACTCACGAATATTAGCATCACCGACAGTGTCATCACCTATCAATTGCGTTCATCGATTGTAGGATCAAAAACAGAAAAGACAATTCTTTCAATAGTGATGAAACTAAATATTTAAAAAAAATATAAAATTAATCATATCTAAAAGACATGATAACAAACTGAAACAATATTCATAATTCTCATTTTCATTCACTTTATCCATTAATCTTCTTATTTTTATCTTTTTAATATTCTTTATTATTCAATTGCACTATTAGTACAATGCTCAATATTCTCTAGCAATATGTTCAAGCCAAATTTCATATTTTACTTAGGATCTATTTACTCTTTTACTATATAATTTCTTATATTATATTATATTATTAAAGCAATCAATTAATGAGCCACTAATAATCATAAAAATCATTAATTTTTATTTCAATGTCATTGAAACTAACTAGAAATGAAGAAACTGTTATACCATCAGTCTCGAGGACTCAATAAAATAATTGTTCCCTGAACTTAATAATTTTTTTTCATATATTTTTAAAAGAATCCAATTCTTCGATAATTAAGAACCAATTTATCGGAACCAAATCATATCATTATGCATCAATTTAATCACATACAATATTCTTTATACATTTTTATCAATTTTTACATCACATATATCAATCAATCAGTCAATATCCATAAAATAATCATTAAAAATATATCAACGGCTAAATTTTGGGACGACGTTGATCTCGTGTAATGATTTTAATTTAATACATTCAATATCCATAGAATAATCACATTTAATTTAATACATTTTATAATGAATATTAATATGAAATCCATAATATATATATAATTGTTCACTAAGTACGTACATACATATATTTATATTCTATATGATTTAATTCTGGCGGCATCTCCCTGACTGCATGTTAGACATCTGTCTAACCACCTGGGTTCACACTAATTGGTACATAAACATGAGGTGTTCCACATACATAGTTTAAAAAGAGGAGCGATCATTCTGAAAACAATATATATATATATAGAGAGAGATATAACACCGATCCTTCGCATATAAATTAAAATAGTAGAACGTATAACAATTGATATTATTAAACTATAGGAATATACCCAAACTTCATAAATTTTCTTTGCGAAAACTCTTAAAATGATTATTAAATTATAGATCTACATTAACACAATAATTTAATCTTCTAAGATAAATCATAGAATAAAATATATCATTTTAACGTGATTTACATTAATATCATATGATATTTTTATATTATATTAAACAAATAATTAATCATGTATTTGATCCTCCTAACTATCTACCTATTTGCTTTTGGGATTTTCCTCGTTTGTTCCTGATGTTCTAGTTGTCTTTGCTTTTGCCTCATTGCGATCCACGTTGTCGTTCTCCTTTGCACCTTAGATGAGAAGAAAGAGACTCTTTGCACATTAGATGAGAAAAAAAGAGAAGAGAGAGAGACTCTACTTGACAGCTAGAGTTCGTTTGTTACATTATAACCTATTTAAAAATGAATTCGTCCCCGAATTTAGTCATACTATATATCATTTTATTGTTTATTTCTAATACTTTCCAATAGAGCATTATTTTACTATGTGATGTATAAACTTATCGGAATCATAGACGCGTGGTTCGATCGGACTCAACTCTCATTCCATAAACTCTTCCCAATGTGGGGTTAGGGGGTCCTCGTGCTCCTCGAGGGTCTTGATCTTTGCATCGGTCTGGGCAGTCTCTAGCATAGTGACCATGCTTCCCATAGTTAAGGCATGCACAAGTACTACGACGATATTCTCTAGCATGAAATATTTGGCAATATGGGCACTGCCTTCTTATCATCTTGATGCAATTGTGATTGTCCTTCACAAAGTAGATAGGGCCTTGGGCGTTCATCCCGATTGTGATCTCTTCAGGTTGGAGCATTGGCTTGTCTGCATCCATCCCACTTGGGTCTCTCCTGATCTGCTTGTCGTACTAGGTTTTTTTTTCTTTAAGTTTCTTTTGGCGGTCCATGTCATCTCTCTCTAAGCGCTTAGTCAATTCGGACGCGTCACTGAGGATCTTATAGTTACCCCTAGTGGTTTTTATCCTTAGACTTGGACTCAACCCTTGGACAAAGCGGTCAGCCCTCTCTCTTTCATCATTCTTCAAAGTATAGTACTTTTCTAGTTGTGTGAATTTATCCAGGTACTCAGCTACACACAAGTTCTCCTGCTTTAGTTCTAAAAATTCCCGTTGCTTGAGAACTGTGCCTCATAGACAGGAAATATCGAGTCTCGAATGCCTCTTTGAAATCCTTCCAAGGGACTTGGTCATCTTCAGAAAAGCTGATAGCCTTAGTGTTGAATCTAGGATCTCGAGAATGTTTTGACGATCACAAATTTGTAAGGGAACTTAGTTTGTACTGATGAACTTGTTGAGCTGATTTCTGAAACAGGATATTCAAGTTCAGAAGTTGTTAGGCCGACCAAAGCTAAAAGAATGGACGACCTATGCACACGGAAGACATTTCAGAAGAATCATGTGTGCCATGATCGTCCTAAGAATATGAAGTGGTCGACCAATAGAGAAGTGGACGCCCAGAGAAGACTTAGCCAAAGAAGGAGTTTTGGCTAAGCAGAGAAGAGGTTGCCCGAGGTTGAAGAGCGGACGACCGAAGATCT